>JADRCC010237518.1:0-12812 GCA_019843855.1 Hylomyscus alleni
TTTTTTTTTTTTTTTTTTTTGGTTTTTCAATACAGGGTTTCTCTGTGTAGAGTTCCAGGCTGTCCTGGAACTCACTCTGTAGACCAGACTGGCCTCGAACTCAGAAATCCGCCTGTCTCTGCCTCCCAAGTGCTGGGATTAAAGGCATGTGCCACCACCGCCCGCATCTTTCTGAACTTTGTTCACAATACAAGAGTGAGGAAAATACCAGAGTCAAACCAGAACCAGTCTCACTCAATATTTTTAAAACGGTTTCCATTGACGTAAAATATGTATACCACGTGACAACCACCTCTCCATCACCATGACAAAATGACCGACAGGAGCAAGTTTTAGGAGTGAGGGACTTGTTTTATCTCACAGTTTCTAAGGGTTCAGTCCACCAGAGTGGGAAAGGCATGAGGGCAGGGCTCAGTACTAGGGTCTGGGGGCATGTGGCATTGACTGCTCACATTGGGTGGTCTAGGAAGCAGAGTGCTGCAATTAGGGACTGGGCTCTAGATCTGTCTAACCTCTAATAAGCCATGTCTCCCCACCTCTGGATAGCTCTTCAATCTGAAACCAATGGCTGGGGACAAGTGCTTGGAACCCGACCCTATGTGTGAGATGCGTTTCTGAAGCAATCCATACATAACACAGAGAGTTTGTCACCTAGAACATTTCAAGTGCACGGTGGTATCAAGTGCTTTGTAGCTATCACTGCCAGCCACTTCCAGTTCACTCAGTTCTGACAAGAGTTCTCATGGGACAAACATCCAGAAAGCAGAGCTGGGATTTTGCAGAGAGCACACGAGTGCCCGGAGTTTATCTTAGTAGGGACAAGGATCCATGGAGGAACCACCAAGGCCAACACCGTTTCTCACCTATGAAGCCTCCTTGGTGGATGGAGCTGAATGGCTTTGCTTATGGCCGCCCTCTCCTGGTACTGAGAGATAGTGCAACCACCAAGCACTAAAGATAAGAGTCCTAACAGGATGAATTTTGTCATTCTTATTTGTCAAGTCTTATAGTAAAACCTTTTGGTTGCACACCCAAACTCATACCCCTCTGCCTGTCTTTTTACTTTTATGGTGACAGACCAACCCAGTCAGAATCCTTCCTACCTGGGGGGTGCAGAGACAACTCAGCTGTTAAAGAGTGCTAGCTCACTGTTCTTTTTACTTTTATTGGCCTCATCTTTTAAGTTTTATTTTTCTTTTGTGTGAGTGCTTGCAAATGTGCATGTGTACGTGTGTGTGCCCGTGTGTACATGTGCGCCTGCGTGTTGTATGTGTGTGCTTGTGTGTGTGTGTCCTTGTGTGTTCAAGTGTGGGCAGGTGCACGTGTGTCTGTGGTGTGTATGCACACGGAGGGCCAGGGGTCAACCTCAGGTCTTGATCCTAAAGAGCTGTTTATCATGTGTTCTTTCTAAATGAAGTTGGTTCTTCAATGAGTTTATACGTTCTCATAATGTATGCACTGTAGTGCATTCTGGTTACCTTCTCCCAGCCCTCCTTATCTTCTACCTTCACCGGTTCCTTTTCAGATCCATGATTGTTGGTCTTGTTGTGAGTCCAACTGGTTTAATGGGGGCCATCTGCGTAACCACTGGATTGAGATGTTCTATTGGAGCCTGGGGGTGGGGGTCACCAGTGTGAGCATAACTGAAGGTAACGACTCCCTTTTTCCTTGAATCTATTCATTTAATTCAGCAGCCCCCGAGGCCTCTTCCATCTCTGTCTGGCTAGGGATGGGCTCTTTCTTGTGCAGGCATCTGTGTTTGTTGAGGATCTATGATTACAAGTGTCCCTGTCATATCCAGGAGACAGCATTCTGTAGCCTGCTCCCTTTGCTCCTGCTCTTAGGGTCTCTATGCCCTCTCGTTTACAGAGCTCCCTAAGCTTTGTGAAGGATGGTGGAAGTATTTTGTTTGGGGTTAAACACTGAACCATCATTTATTTGCAACATCTGACACAGTCGTAAAGACCTTGCTTTTGTCTCACTTCACTGTTGCCGGAGGCCATGAGGCCAGGTTCTAGAAATGTGTTTCTTAGGACTATGCACCACCATGTTTTCTGAGACCAGATCTCTCCATTGCCTAAAGCTCACAGACCAAGGTAGGCTGGTTGGCCAGTGGGCTTCACTTGTTTCCACCTGCCCAGCAGTGAGGTTATAAGTACATGCTACAGTGCCTGGCTTTTGTGTGGGTTCTGGGGATCTATCAATTGGATCTTGAAAGCACATAGGCTGATGGAGCCATCTCTCCTACTCTTTTCCTTACTTCTAGATGAGTCTAAATGGCTTTCAGGCCACGTTAACAATATTTAAACGGAACTTGACTGGTCTGGCCAGATAATGGTTTATTGTTTTTGATAACAAGATGTTTGGATGAATAATGAAAATTTATGAGTTAAAGTGAATAATTTGACTTTAGTAACCAAAAAAAAAAAAAAAATCAACGAGGGAGTCTCTTCTGGCTTCACTGTCATCATCTGGAGACTCACACAGTTTCCTTGGCTCCTGATGCTTCTCTCTGCACTTTTAGATCAAGCTGCTCTGCTGGGAGAACTTAGGAGGCAGTGAAGGCTCACACCTCAGCACCCATGAGGCATCTTTGCATTTCTTGGGCATCTGTGGTGGTCATAGTCATTTCTTTCCTCTTGGTTCTGGAGACTGGCAACTTGAGGTCAAGGAGGTAGGGTAGTACCACTGAGGCTTGTGGACGGGCATCTTCTCTGTGGATCTTCACAGGATTACTCCATTTGTGTGTGTGTGTGTGTGTGTGTGTGTGTGTGTGTTTAAAGAGATCAAAACTGAATCTAAAGGCTTCATTTTGCCTTTATCACCTCGTTGCTCTGTGTTGTTGTGATGGTGGTGGTTGTGTGATAGGTGCCTGTGTTCATATGGCTAGGTGCATGTGGGCATACACATGTATGTCCATGCGTATGAAGGTTAGAGTTTGGCACTGAGTGTCTTCCTCCATCACTCGCCACTTTAGTTTTTGAGACAGTCTCTCACTGGACCAGAGCTTATTGATTTACCAGGTTGCCTGGCCAGTGAGCTCCAGAGATGTGGCTGCTGGGGATCCATTGTTAGTGCTTTACTAACTGCTGCTTAGCCCCTTAGTCATCCCTTTAAAGACTGTATTTCCAAGTAAGCCCCTTAGTCATCCCTTTAAAGACTGTATTTCCAAGAGCCAGTTCTTCAATGTAATACATTAGCAGGGCCTGGTTCAGATCATAATAGAGACTACATGCGGCATTTTGCAGGAGACAGCAAGGTGGAGCCATGCTTGCAGGAAGCCTAGAGCAGCTTGTAGTCCTAGAATGCAGGTATCTCTCTAGGGTCTGAGATCCTTCAAGGAAGGTATCTGCCTGAGGCTCTCTTGTCCCTCAGGGTCAACTCTCATCCTATCCATGATGCTCAGCCAGCATCACAGTTGTATAGCCTTGCCTCTCTCCTTCTCAGTAAGGACCAGCACATGGTCACTGTCACAACACATCCAAGTCTCCCGCCCGATGTTCAAAGTCTGGTCAGGCTCTGAGTCTTCAGTGCCATGATGCTATCCAGTCTCAGCTCGAGGTTCCCAGCACGCCCCCCAGGCAGCAGACTGCAGCAAGTCTACTACCGCTGAGGGTTTTCTTTCTTGTTACACGTTGAGCCCACAAAGGAACTGTACAGCGGTGTCATGACCTGTACCAGTCACTTGACAACACATGGTTTGATTCTACCCTTGGAAGTTTAGCTTGAAGTCAAGACCTTCTAGGCTCCCTCATGACATTCTGACAGACACTGGCATCCCTCACAGGGAAGCTGAAATGGGTACCCTGGTGTCTTTCTTTTTCTTTGTTCCTGGTCCTCTTTAGCTTGCTTGATTTTTCTATTAGGTTTTGTGTTCTGATTCTTTGCTTCCTCTGAAGATTCTTGCTGCCTCCAGTGCAGATGAAGGGAAGTGAAGCCTGGGTTTGCTGGCTCCATCTAGAGGTAGAGGTGCTAGAGTGTGGGGTAGGAAAGGAGATCCTGGGGTGGGGGATGCCACAGTCCTAGATCTGCCAAGGGTGATCTTGAGAGTCCTCTGATTGCCTGTCTGTCTTTTTGGTAGGATTTCCTCTCCTAGGCTTCCTCACTTACAGGAAGAGGCCTTTGCTCCACTTTCCATGAGCCCTTCTATCCCCACTGCCTTGAACTAGGCCATTGTTACAACATTTGTTACCTAACTCATGATTAGGGTGTTGGCACTGGAGACCTCAGTTTGATATCTTTTTGCCCCTATTGGCTTGAAGGGTTTTCTCTTTGCACTGAAAATACTATGGGAATTGCCACAAGAACCCAGCCCTGCTTCCAGAGCTTGCTCAGACATCTGTCTCTACAGAAGTATTTCTTGATATGCATTCGACCTAATCTTGAACTCCTTCTTTGTATTTAGATCTCTCGTGCCACCAGCTTTATGTATGTTTATGTATGTATGCATGTGGAGGCCAGAGATGGCCACTTCTCCATTTCTTTATTTTATGATTATATATGTATATGTTTGTCATGTCCATCTAGGTGTCTGCCAAGGCCAGAAAAGGGAGTTAGAGCCCCTGGAGTTTGAGTTACAGGTGGTTGTAGGCTTCCTGATATGGGTCTTGGGAACTGAATTCTTATCCTATGGAAGAGCAGCTAGCAGTGCTAACCACTGAGTCATCTCTCTAGCCCTACCCACCTTATTTTTTGAGATAGAGTCTCTCAATGAACCTGGACCTTTACTGATTCAATTTGACTGGAGGGTCAGTAAGGCCCAAGGATTTTCCTGTTTCTTCCTCTCTAACGCTGGGTTTGCCAAGCACACCCCACTCATCCCACACACCTGGCTTTTGTGTGGATGCTGGGGATTCAAGCCAAGCCCTTCTGCATTCCAGGCAATCAATGGACTAACTGAACTATCTTTTTAGCTCATGTTAGCAAATTTGAAATTACTCTCCCCTCTTTCTACAGGTTGATAGCTTACACTCCTCATATAATTATAAACTGGACTAAGACATCATTGTGGTAGTGTGATTTAAAGCTGAAATCTATCCATTGGCCATTCATCCATCTCTTCTGACATCTCTTCTTTTCTGGTCTAGACACGAAAACAGTAAAGGGGACTGAGGGGAAGTATCTGTAAATTAGCAAAGCTGGTCTAGCTCAGCTTCAGTGACACACTCCTAAGCCCTGCGTAGGCAGCCTAAGGCTGAATGAAGGATAGAGTTGGGAAATCTACAAATATGCAAAAGAGCAATGCCGGTTAAATCACTTCCATTTAAGAGTGTTTTCCTAATCTTAATTAAGGATTTTAATTCTTTAATTAATTTCATCGCTTTTCATGATGAGCATTTCCCATCTCATTTGTGGTTTTTAAAATGTGTCACTAACTTTAGAGATTAGGTTTTAGTATGAATTAATTCTACTGGCAAGCCAAGAGTGGAAATCAGGAGTGCTTACCTTACTGGAATTTAATAATTACCACCTTAGCATTTCTGCATTCTTAGGCACTGCTTGTCTCTCTGTTCAGTTCCTAAAATTGTTCTTGCAAGGTGTGACTTTTTCCTTTTTTCTTTCTGTATTCCTTCTCTTCAAAGAAGCTTATTGCAGGAGGCGGGGCTGAGCTGGGCTGGGATGTGTGTGAGTATAAAGTCCTCCCTCCTCCAGTGGGCTAAGAGACAAGCAGGCTCTTTGAGGAGAGAGAAGTTCTTGGTTGATTGAGCAGCTCCACGGTACGTTCTCAGCTTTTGCTTTCTCCTCTCTGTAAGTGCTGCCCTTGCTGTGGTTTGTGCAGTCCATGTGATGAGTCTGGCACCTCTGGTCTGGGCATCATTTTCTGCCAAGATTCGAAACCCTTAGGTTCCTTCAAGGGAGAGGAGTCGGATGCTGCTCTGCAGATTACCTCCTCTCCATTTGAGTTGGTTTGTAAATGAAGGAATTCCTGCAAGAATTTCTGGGGCATGAGTTTTAAGACATATTCTCTTTCCTGATCAATGGATAGAGGAGTCCTCAAAATAGCTTTCCTAACGACTCCCCTATCTACTGGGACTCTGAATCAAGTAAATTTTCTTAAATCAATGCTCTGGTGAGATGGAATTAACTCAAGAAGGGATAAATTCAGACAGCAAGTTTTCTTTGCTAGCAAAAGGAGATTGGGCTCCACTTGTCTTTACTCTCTGGCTGTCTGGATCTCTTGGCTGATTGGAACGGGCATCTCTTGTATTATTTAGAAGTCAATGAGAAAGCAGGGGGCTGGGTAAATGACTAAAGGTTTCACTTCTAGTTCACTGTAAGGCTCGTGCAGACATTCTTGGTGTTGGTACTGCAGAATGTCCGGTGCCCTTTGGATGTGCTGTAGCCATACTAACAGGAGCATCCTCACTGTGGCAGGAGTTCTGCCTTCTCAGAATCCCGGGAGTGAAGGGAGGGCCGCTTCAAGACTGTGGCTTTGTAGTTATGATTCTCTAAAGTTTGGGATCATGTTGCCCTCACCTAGGACTATATTCTTTGTATATGAATTGGTGCTTCTTTTGGCATCTATAAAAGCAGCAGGTTCTAGACTCCTCTGTGGCCCCCTTGCTGTCCATCTAGTTCTAGAAGGCTTTTTGACAAATAGCACCTTTAAGCTCTGTCTGTGGCCTGTGTTTGCCCATGTCTCGCCACTGCTCCTTAGAGCAGGGTCCTGAGGGACCATTATTATTATTGTTGTTGTTGTTGTTATTTTATTGTTGTTATTGTTATTGTGGTGGTGGTGGTAGTGGTTTGTTTTGTTGACACGGGGTTTCTTTAAGTACTTCTGGCTGTCCTGGAACTTTATATGTAGAAAAGACTGACCTCAGATACACAGACATCTTTCTGCTTCTGCCTCCCAAGTGCTGGGATTACAGGTATGGGCCCTATGTCTATCTGGACCCAATAATCTTAAACTTCCAGAAAATTTACCATTTTGCCAGTTTTTAACTCACCTGTTCAGACTTCTGTCCTGTTGCATCTAGAAAAACAGGAGAATGTCTTCAACAACAACAACAACAACAGTTTTAGATCTTCTCCATGGTGAGTTACAGGTGAGGGTCAAGGTGATCCCCTACAGGCCTGTGCACCTCTGCACACACCTCTACTGTGCTATTGCCAGAACAAGGATGGAGAGATGGATGTCTCTGAGTGGTGTCACACATCTCTGAAGTCTCTGAAGTGTCACTCTCCCCATTACAATGAATAATTGATGGGAAGGAAGAGAGGAGTAGGAACAGGATGGGGTTTGGTGCCAGGCCCTCTGGAGCGTTCCCAGAGCACAAGCCAGTGCCCCCTCCTACTTGGCTCTACAAAGGCAGCATCTTTTTCATTCGTGTTTACCATAAAGGGACACAACTGTCCATCTTTCTTGAAAATGGCATCTTAGGGTCGGTTCAGTTGCTGAGAAACTCAAGCTAAGAGGAAATGGTAAAGACAGGCCAAATATTACTATCATATGAAGACAAAAAATGTTACCGATTCTTATGTGTGTCTGATTCAGAGAATGTGAGAATATTCCATTGCTAATGATAACTTTTAGGTTGCAAAAATGATTTATTAGAACTAGTAGTAAAAGACACAGGGGTGCTGTTGAGGTGGCTCAGGGAGTGAGGGTGACTTCATCCAAACCTGAGGATGTGAGATTAATCCCCAGAACCCACATGTTGGAAGGAGAGAACCAACTCCTTCCAACTCCTGTAAGATCTCCATATGCAAGCTACCCCTCCTCCTCGCTACCCCTCCCAACTAAAAAAAAGCCATAGTGGTCAGCTTCTACAAACAATACTCCTTTCTTTCTTCCTTCCCTCCTTCCTTCCGTTCTTCTTGCCTTTCTTTCTTTTATATTCTTCTCTCATATATTACACCAATCACATTTTCTCCTCCCTCCACTCCTCCTAGTTCCTCCTCCCCACCTCCCACCTCTTCTAAATCCACTCCTCCTCTGCTTCCCATCAGAAAAGAGCTGGCTTCCCAAGGATTCATTGCATAACAAGTCACAATAAGACAAGACACATACCCTCATATCAAGCTGGATGAGGTAAGCCAGTAGGAGAAAAAGGGTCCCAGAAGTAGACGAAAGAGTCAGAGACAGACCCTGCTCCCACTATTAGGAATCCTACAAGAACACCAAACTATACAGCCATAGCATATATGCAAAGGGCCTAGGTCAGACCCATACCAGCTCCCTCCCTGATTGTCATCAGTCTCTGGAGCCCCTAGAAGCCCTGGTTAGTTGATTCTGTGAGCCATGTTCTTGTGATGGCCTTGACCTCTCTGTCATAAAATAACTTTCTAATGGTTTACATTTGATAGTGCATTAACATAGTAATAAGGACAATCTCTATCTTCTTAAAGGGATATTGAAGTGGCACAAAGCTACTTACTGTTTCAAGGTTGGGATTAGGGATAGCACGGTTGGGTTGGAACCTTTATGTGTTATTTATCAATTGTGGGACTCTGGAAAAGTTGGCTTCTCTGTGTTTTGTCTTTCTCATTCATTTAAAGGTTCTCATTGGAAGGTAGTCAAGAGCTCAGCACAGAACCTGGAACACAGTAGGCACGAGGCACACCTGTTCTTTATTTCTGGCATGTAGAAGTATTTCTGTGCTGGTGGAGAATGTATTTTATGCCCTAGAATGAGTAACGTTGCACACTGTTCATGAGTTCAAGTTGACTTTGGAAGAACGTTGGACTGAAGCTTACATGAGACTGCCTCTTCAGGTCTTGACAGTTATAGACTGTGTTCTTGAATGATTTGATGTGCTGTTCTGTGAACGTTTTAGTGCAGTCTAAGAATGGATGTTCTGTCTAATCTGTAGCACAGCAGTGCAGACCAAAGTTCTACAAGTGTGGTTCGTACCTGTAGACTTACTCAAAGAGCACAGGAAGGTAAGTCTAGAGTAGTGTTCTCAACCTGTGGGTCGTGTCCCCTTTGGGGTCACATATCAGATATCCTGCATATTAGATACTTACACTATGGCTCATAACAGTAAATAGTTATGAAGTTGCAATGAAATAATTTTATACTTGGGGGTTGCCGAAAAATGAGGAACTGTATTAATCGGTCACAGAACCCTGGCTGAGAACCACTGGTTTGGAGTCTCAAAGTGGTCTCTTGATGAGCCTGTGATGTAAACCTCTGTTGCCTGTGTGGGAAGTCAGAGGAACTGCTGTTTTAGACTTAGAGTCACCCCCATTCTCTCCTCCTGGGGAAGGAAGGGAGCATCTTCATGACATATTGACATATTATGAAGTTGTGGAAACATAGATACATTCTAAGAGCACACCTTGATTGTAAATTTTCACTGAGATTGCCTCTTGGTGGGCATAAGGAGCCCACTAAATGCACTAGATCCCTTAGGAATCTCCAAAAAGACTATAAGTCAAAATATCTGAGATATGGAAAAAATATAGGGCCAAAAGTTTCACCGTTAAATAAATTCTAGAGCTGGCTGAATTCTACAGTCACCCCCCCCCCATGGATCTGACTTTAAGGTACACTCATTGGCGCTTACCGTAGTGATCAGCTTTGGTTTCATTTAGGATGGTATAGGAAGCAGGTACGTTTTGTCTTGTGCCCCGGGTACTACATGATGGGAGCTGCAGAAATTACATGGAGGAGCTGTACGTGGTACATAGTTGGTGCTATTGGCATTGCATGATTGATGCTGTAGGACTTACCAACTTATACCAATGATTCTTCTGACCATGAGACTCTGGATGTTGAGACTGGTTTCTTTTAGTTTAACATTGTGTTGGAAAAAAAAAAATATATTGCAGGGAAGTGGTGTGTGTCTTTCATTCACCTTCTCATCCTCTTCAATGGATAACATCACATATCACTACTGGATTTTTACTAGACCCAGGCTAGGGAACTGAGGTGGGAACTGGCCACAGATGCCACTCAAGTTTCCCATGTTTTTCCCCATATACTCATTAGTGTGTGTAGTTTTATCACACAGCTATCAGGCTTTGGAATTGTCCCATCCAGAGAAAAGTCCCGGGGCTGCTCTTCCTAGTCACACTCATGGTCCCCATCCTCTTGTCCCAGCTGCAACTCTTACACTGACGTCTGCTCATGTGTGCGTGTGCGTGTGCGCGCGCGCGCGCGCGTGTGTGTGTGTGTGTGTGTGTGTGTGTGTGTACATGTGTGCGTGTGTGTGTACATGTGTGCGTGTGTGCGTATGAACTTGGTGCACTTTCCTAGCTCTGGCAGAGCTTGCAGTTGGCCATGTTCTTCCCTTTGCTTCAGCCATCATCGAGCTCAGGGTACCACTAAAGCAGGCTTCCTTATGTGCTTGAACAGAGCCTCCAGAGCCTTCACGGTCCAGTCTCTTTCTCTTACTTTACCCCCATTCACTTCATGTGTTCTTCCTTTCTTTGCCTTACAGAATCTTTTAGTAGGTCTTTTCAAATCTCTATTCACTGAGGTGAAATAAAAAAAAATCCTACACTGAAGACATAGCCCTGCCATGTTTTCTCCGTTCACTCATTAGTTTCATCAATCCCCATGTCCCTTGACCCTCATTCCCCATCCAGAGCTGGGCTTTGAATCCTTTCTTTCTTATCTTGCCCTTTTCGTTGCCCTCATAGCTGCATTGGCTGAGGACAGAAGCCTTAGGTCCCAATATTTTCCCTCTCACAAAGCAGAGAGTGCTCTAGCTGCTTCTAGATGAGTGTTTTGGAGGTGAGAAGGTGGACGTCAGCCTGACCTCCCTCCTTTGCATTGTTTCCCTGCTACACTGACTGGATGGTTTGATGTCTAACTCTCCTTAAGTAACTTCTGGATACTTCTGGCCCTGTTTGTTTCATTGGATCAGATCCAGTGGGGTCTTTGTTGTAAATATTTTGATCTTTGCTTAGCTCAGTAGGGATTTAGCCTGTTCACATCTGCACATAAGACATCTGCTTCTGAAATGATGGTTCCTTACAGAAATCTCCATGTTTTCCAATGCTTGACCAGTGACTGTCACAGCTGAGCCACCAAGAACTCAGGAGCTCCCATCCCTGTTGGGTGGATTGGAATCTACAATTTCAAATCCAGTGCAACCTGTGTTCTTCCTTCCTGGTTCCTTTCTGGACTCAGTGCTGATCATTCAGGACACTGGGTGCCATTTGCTGCCATCTCAAGTGCTTTCTCTGGTTTGACATTGACCTATATGATGATGCCAGTCTTTGGCATGTCTACAAGGGTATCAGTTTCATGTAGAAATGAGGACCAATAGTAGTTCTGAGAGCCACTGCCCACAGGTCTTGTGTTTCACTTTGAGCTGCCATGTGCCCTCTCTTTCCCACATAGTTGCCTATGTGACCTGTTATAGATCTGGGGAAACATAGTCTTGTGCGATGTCACCCATGCCCAGGGGAGGCAAGGCTGTTGTCGGAAAATAACAATATGATTTCCAGGAAAAAAAAACCCTTGAGTTTGCACATAGAAGAATTTATGATCAACATGAAAATTTTAGGTCCATTTCTAGCCAGAATCAATAAAATATTAACTATGATGAATTAAGGACAAAAGCATAATTGTGGTAGGGAAAACATCAGTGAGGCTGTCTATAGAGTTTACTTTACAGGGTCCAAAAATCTAATGAAAACAGAATCAAGCTTGCGGCATTGGGGGTAAGTACCAGTCAAGTTGTCCATATGTGAACTCTCTGCAAAGACCCCCAACTGACAACCGTCTCCTAACATACACATTATCTACTGTGCTCTATTGAAATCTCCCCCATGGTGTTTTTCTGATGCTGATGGATGAGTCCAGGGTAGACAAGTCAGGGAGGAAGAGCTGTGCCTGCCATAAAGCCAAGAGAGCCACCTGTGTGAGTAGAAGCCGCAGAAATGGCTGTTAATAGGAAGATCATATTTTTTTTCTCAAAGGTGAAAACCTTTAACTAAAAGAAGAGCTTAATCATAAGTTGGGCCAGAGTCAGATGCAGTTGGGTAGTGTAGTAAAGTAGGGTAATGAATGTCATGGTAACTGGCAGACAGAAGCACTGACCTTCCTTTTAGAAGTCAGTTAGTGGTACATGGTGAGAATGTGGGTTGCTTTCTGTTCCTGATTGCTATAGTTAGCTCAGCCTACCAGCTCTCAAGGAGCCAACTCCTGCTAACAATCACTTTCCTCATTAAGTCTAATGAGTGACACCCCCATTCCCATCACCCCTTCATCCCCCGCTCATGGACCCCTCCCCTCTCTTACCAGCTCTTTTTGCACATGCTCCCTCTGCTTCTGGGTCTTTAGGATACAAATCTAATTAGGTTTTCTCAATAACTGTTGTAATGACAACCAACCCGACACCTTACTTTTCCTCAGACATCACTTTCGCTGTTCTCAGAAGGTCCCAACACTAGTTTAGCAGGAATGGTAGAAGCTCTGACACTGTTGCCATCCAAACACCATGCTAGTCTGATGCAAACCCATTGTCTGTAATTCTCACAGTAAATCCATGGGCTGGGCACAGCCTTAGTAATGAAGAGGCAGAGACTTGAGAGGATGTACTAGTTGCTGGTCATCTGGAGCCCAGCCTCAGCCTTGTTCAGACCCACAAGCCTTTGTTTTGCCTTTTTTTCTGTACCTTGGTAGCTCTTTCTCCCTCCAGTGTTATGCTTGATTAGCAGATGTTTCTTCAATGTGTTTATCTGATACCCTCTTGACACATGGTTTTCATTGTTATGGGAAAGTATGTTTTCTCTATGAACTTCTGAATCCTGGGGTGAAGGACATCAGAGTACTCATATTTCACTCCTATCCTCATGATTTTTTAATTACTTCTCTCTCTCTCTCTCTCTCTCTCTCTCTCTCTCTCTCTCTC
>JADRCC010237519.1:0-14048 GCA_019843855.1 Hylomyscus alleni
AAAAAAAAAAAAAAAAAAAAAAACAAGAACAAATCCCTGTTGCCTCCCCCCTCCCCATGCCCGCCACCCCATCCTCTCCCACTTATCAGCCCTGTCATTCCCCTACACTGGGGCACAGAACCTTCACAGGACCAAGGGCCTCTCCTCCCATTATGATCGACTTTGCAATCCTCTACTATACACATGCTGCCAGAACAATCAGTCCCACTTTGTACACTCCTTGGTTGGTGGTTGAGTCTCTGGGAGCTCTGAGGGTACTAGTTAGTTCATATTGTTGTTCATCCTAAGGGGCTGCAAACCCTTCAGCTCCTTTGGTCCTCTCTCTAACTCCTTCATTGGGAACCTTGTACTCAGTCCAATGGATGGCTATGAGCCTCTACTTCTGTATTAGTCAGGTACTGTCAGAGCCTCTCAGTAAACAGCTATATCAGGCTGGCTTGTCCTTCCTTCAGTCTCTGCTTCATAGTTAGTCTCTGCAGCTACTTGCGTGGGTATTTTGTTCCCCCTTTTAAGAAGGAATGAAATGTCCACATTTTGGTCTTCATTCTTCTTGAGTTTCTTGTGGTTTGTGGGTTGTTCTTCCTGTATTCCGAACTTCTGGGCTAATAACCACTTATCAGAGAGTGTATACCATGTGTGTTCTTTTGTGATTGGGTTACCTCACTCAGGATGATATTCTCCAGATCCATCTATTTCCCTAAGAATTTCATAAATTCATTGTTTTTAATGAATTTATTTATTATCATTGTTTTAGCTGAGTAGTACTACATTGTGTAGATGTACCACAATTTCTGTATCCATTCCTCTGTTGAGGGACATCTGGGTTGTTAATATTAATAGTGATGTATTATTTTGAAATATACAGTTAATATGTTTAGAGTTATTTAAAATTTATATTGAGAAGAACGTATATATTTTCAGTATTGTCGTAGACAAGCATCTACATAAGACTGTTAAATTAAATGTTATTTTATATCAAACAACTTTTATAATACTCATTTTTATTGTTATGATATTTTATAAATTTTAAAGAATATGACAAGAAAGATATTGTAGGTATTGAAGGGGGTCTCTGGGAGGAGTTGGGGTACAAAAGGAAAACAATAATGTGATTTAATTCTATTTACTTAAAATGTTTTTAAATGTTAACAAATTCAGATAAATTGAAATCATGTAACTTTTTTCATTATAATGCAATAAAACTTAAAAAAGTGAGTACTATAGATAAAATTATAATCATTTATCCACTAAAAAATAAAAATAAATAAAAATGAAGTAACTTGCTAGCACATCAATTGGACAGATGGATAAATAGGTATACAAACAGATAGGTGGATATATGGATTGGCAGATAGAGATATACAGAGGATGGATATGTGTGTGGATAGATGATAGATGAGAGCTAGATGATAGGATAGATGATAGATGATATCTGTGTGGATAGATAGATAGACGATAGCTGGGTAATTGATACCTGGGAACAGATCCTGGTTGTTTCTTTGTATGTACATATTTATAATACATGAAAAGAAATACATCAATATTAATATAACAGTTATATTTAAGAAAAAAATAACTCATGCCTGGAACACCTTCAATCATCCCTCACTTGGGACCCTGCAGTGGGGCTGAGGCAAACAAAGCCTGCATCATCTCCATTTATCAGTCCAGCCCTACATTTAGCATCCTACTTGGTTAAGAAATGTTTCTTCTGTTAATCCTTTCTGTTACCATTTAGGTACACATTCTGCAGCTTTGTTCTCAGCAAAGACAAGCTGCTTATATATTATAACTAGAATTTAGTTTTCACAGTTAGATTGTATTTTAAATGAGATCCTAAGACAAAGCACATCAGACCCCTCAGGCCCTATTTGAACTTCAGAGCTCCTACCTTCTACAGCCACCTCAACATTATCACTATATAGTCTTTTCAAATGCCATGAGCCCAAAGCTGGGCTACTCCTATCTTTGTATCTACTGTAGCACTCCTTCCAGATTTCTTAAAGCGCAAGCCTTTCTTGATCCCTCATTCTTAGCTTCACTTTCCATATCTTTCAGCTGCCGCTTTCCTTCCATCCTTCCTAAATACATCCTGAATCCATTCACCTCGCCATCTTCTCACAGCCTCTTCTCCAATGCAAGTCACTCCTGGATTAATCTACAGCCTTGCAACTGGGTCCACCATTGTACTCTTTCCATTCTCTGGTCACTTCACGACATAGAAGTCAAAGTAACTTGATAAAAACACAGCTCTAACATGATACCTCTTTTCTGACTTTAGCAGTCAGAAAACTTTACTGCTTTCAGGGTAAAGTTCAGAGTATATTATTACATGCTTTCCAAGTCTGTACATATCAATTCCCAAGGTCCCACATTTTATCCTAGGACAGACCTGTAAGTTATATTCCCTCCTGTTGCTACACCTTCCACTGCTTCCTAAAGATTTTCCCTATTCCTTGCTGGTCTATGCACCTATTGGAATGCAAATGAGTTGCTACCTCAATAAAGAGAATCTTTTCTGGCTGAGCTGTCTTTGCATCATCACAGAAACTTTAGTTTAAAAGACTTTTTGCTTGTTCCCCAGCACTAGTCTAAGAACTCTGCCAAGTCAGTGCCCATGCCATTTGCCAGCTCTGTAACTCTAGGAAATGATACACTTCCTGGGACTTACATCCTGAATCAATGGCAAAAACTCTAACCTAGTCAAAGTACATCGTGATACTGGGTCTGTGTTTTAGCATCAACTTACTTTACACATAAATTTTGTTCCTATGTTAAGCTGAGTGGGTGCATCATCCCAGCTCTTCATATACTTTCACAGGGTGTGTACTCAAAGGAAATAAAATCAGTATGTTGAAGAGACCTCACACACACTCCTACATCTATTACTGTATTGTTCACAATACTCAAGGTATGAAATCAACATAAGCACCCATCAACTAATACATGAATAAAGAATGTGAGATATATCTATAATATATGCCTTTAATAAGATACTATCCATCCATAAAAAAATGAAATCAATTGTGACAACATGGCTAGATGTGAAGAAGATCATGTTAGCTGAAGTGTACCAAGAACAGGAAGGCACTTACTCAGGTGTTAGAGATTTTAAAATTTAATCACACGAAAGTTGAGAATAGAGTGCTGAGTACCGGAAACTGGAGAAAGTAGGAGGAAGGAAAAGATGGGGAGTCGCTGATTAATGGGTACTACCTTATAGTTATATAGGAGTAACAAGTTCTGCACAGTAGGCTGGCTGCAAATAATTATACTGTACTGTGTGTATTTCAAAAGTACATGAAAGGAGTTTGAACGATTTCAGCACAAAAAGGGGATATTAGTGATACATAGGTTTAACCCAGTATAAACACGACAAAACAGAACTGTACTGAAACAGCACATGGTATCTTACAGATGCATTCAATGTTTGCGTTTTATGTAACAGCTAAAAAGAAACTTCGGCAATTCTGGCTGATTATGTGCCAGTTGGTCTCTCAACGTGATGGCCATTGTCATTTACAATGATTATAAACTTTGGCTAGCATCAAATAATGACTTGGAGCCATAGATATAGATAGAAAAGAATGGAAGGACAACCTTCTGTAGGAAAAAAAATAGCTTTTCAGCCATTCCCACAGAAGGCTTAGAAAGTAATGATTTTGAAATGCTAAATAAAGTATTTCAAACTAGAAGACTAAACCTAATAAAGAAGACTGCCAAGGGAACCCTATTTATTCTTCGTAAAAAGTAAGTAACTGTGGGAAGCCACAGCTGCACCCCAGGGGGCGCCTGGCACTCCGCCCCCTCCTCAGCTCCACTTAGTGATAAACAAGACGTATATGGCCATGGCTTTAGCCTTGGCCACTCCTCCCTTTTGTGAGCCTATCGGCAGTGCCCACTGGCAGACAGCGATTGGATAGCTGGAACCCAAGGGAGGGGCTCTAGGAAAGTAAGTTTGTAAGCAGCTAGAGAACGAGAGACAGAGAAGAACTATGTAGCAGCCAAAGAGCTGTGTAAAAGGCCTGAATAAACTGCAAAAGGAAGAGCTCGTGGTCATGTCCTTCTTGCTGGTCGAGGGGGACGTCACAAGTAACAATCAATCAATCAATCAATCAATCGGCAAACTTAGGTAAGGTGTGATAGAAAGCACCTGAGAAGCTGAGGTAGGTGACTCAGGTACCTCAAGACCATAATTAGTTCAGGGCACCCTGAAAAACTGTCTAAAATAAACTAAATTAGTGAATTAATTTCACCCTTGACAGTACCAGGGATTGAACCCGGAGCCTCACACATGCTAGGCAAGCCCTGTCCCACTGGGTTATTTCTTTAGCCCCTAAATTTAGTTAAAAAAACATTTGATCTCTGGAAATAAAGAGAATAGGGCCACTAAGTCCTTTGATGTGCTGAGAAGTTGACTTGGTAACATGAGATTATTGAGCTAAAATTAGGTGTGTGGAACAGCTTCAGAGGCTTAAACAGTCAACTTAAATCATTCAAGCAAACAGAAATAGGTGAACTAGAATTCTAGTCCTGGACATGAAAGAACATATGTATTACTCTTTATGCCTCTGAGTAATTATAGATTGAAGGAAAGTATGACATAAGCATTTAAAAATCACCTAAGAAGGCACCGCAAGACAGAATGTTATACTGTGTGAACAGCAATCAAAATCAAGTGGAAGTAGATATACCTAATGGATAGTATAGGCTTTGGAGGCAAGAAAAATTCCCCAAAGGAAGGGAACATCTCATAATGATGGCAAGGTGAATGGGCTACAGATACACAGCAAATCTAAGTGCAACAAACAACAGAATCACAAATCTTGAAGTGAAAACTGATGGGGAAATAAGCATAGAAGGAAACTTCCCATCCTTCCTCAAAGAGTAATAGGAAATCTAGACAGAAAATTAACAGGGGCTGGTGAGATTGCTCAGCGGGTAAGAGCACTGACTGCTCTTCCAAAGGTCCTGAGTTCGGATCCCAGCAACCATATGGTGGCTCACAACCACCCGTAATGAGATCTGACGCCCTCTTCTGGTGCATCTGAAGACAGGTACAGTGAATTGGGTCGGAGCAAGCAGGGACCAGAGTGGGGTTGGAGAGCAGCCACACACACGCCATCTGTACAACTATAGTGTACTCATACACATAAAATAAATAAAATAAATAAAATAAATCTTTTTTTTAAAAAAAAAAGAAAAATAACAGCCGGGAGGTGGTGGCGCACACCTTTAATCCCAGCACTTGGGAGACAGAGGCAGGTGGATTTCTGAGTTCAAGGCCAGCCTCGTCTACAGAGTGAGTTCCAGGACAGCCAGGGCTATACAGAGAAACCCTGTCTCAAAAAACTAAAAAAAAAAAAAAAGAAAGAAAGAAAAAAAGAAAATTAACAAGGGTATGCAAATACCCAACAGTACCATTGACCAATAAGACATGAGGAGCATTTACCCAACAGCAAGTTCTAATCCAGTCCTCCCAACCAGTATACATCTAAATCAAACAGGTCCAAAGAAAAGTCTCAAAAGAAATCACTAACTAAATGGGCTAAATGGAAATGAAAATAAAGCATCTAAATTTTAGGGACATAGCTAATTTTGGCCAAGAAATATTAAGCGCTAAATGGCATAGTAACTTATTGAATAGATTGGCCTTTTCTTATACAATTAAGCACTTATTATATGCCTCAGCGATTTCATTTCTGGGCATTGACTACAGAGAATTGAAAACATATCCACACAAAATGTGTCTAGGAACTTACATCCTGGACAAAATGTCATGTCCACATTTGTCTCTTCCTGCATGAACACAATAGGAAACCCTGCATGGAAATAGCTCAAGGGATAGCAAGGTCGAATAAAGGTGGTGTTCCAGTTTTGTTTCTATTGCTGTGATAAAATACAAAAAGCAACTTAGAGGAAAAGGGTTTCTTTTAGCTTACAATGCCAGGTTACAGTTTAAGGTATAGCCCATCATTTTGGAGAAGTCAAGATAAGAACTTGAAACAGCTAATCAGATCCACAATCAAGAAACAAGAGAAGAGTAAACGCATACATACATGCTTACTTTTTGCTCAAAACTCTCTCTACACTGGCACAGTCCAGGAATCCCTGCCTATGGAGTGGAGCTTCACACAGCGAGCTGGATCTTCCCACATCATCTAACAGCCAAGGTAATACTCCACAAATATTCGCACAGGCCAATTTGATCTAGACAATCCCTTGAAACTCTCTTCCCAGATGACGGTAGAATGTGTCAAACCATCACAGGTCCTAAGAAGACAAGCTGTTTTAAGATGTCAGATAGGAAAACCATTCTAAACAGTGTATCTTGTTTCTCCCCAACCAAGAGGAGCCAACCAGGTCTGTTGTTTCCTTGTTCCCAATATACACAATATTCCAGGTAGGCCAGTTGCTCCTCCAGAGCAAATGGGAATCGATAACATAAGGAAGGGCTGATACTATCTATATAGGAGACAAACTGAGAACAGCTAGAAGTCCTCACATTTCCCAATGAGTCAGACTCCTCTCTCCACCAAGAGAGTCTGAGTCAGTTCAGTAGAATCAGCTGCAAGAGGTGGACTGTTCAGGGCAGAGTCTTTCTTCTTGAAGGGATATGACTACCTTCCCCTACCTGAAGACATACGAGAAGGCAGGTGAGACTGCGAAAACCGAGTCAGTGACAAGTAAACTGGCCCAGAAAGTCTCTCTGCACAAGGGTCTAAGATTCCTCTTCCCCCAGAGATGACTGAACAGCAGACACAAGTAGAAAAGATGACTCTAGTCAGGGCACATAGCCTGTTCTGGGAAGCCTCTTTGTCTCATAGGCTTGACATTTCTTTCCTTTTCCAGAGGAACTGTAGCAAAAGTCTACAAAGTCTAAAGTCATTCAAAAAGACAAGCAGCTAGGTTTAAGACATTTGCTACCAGGTTTCCAAAACTTGACTCACTGGTGCAGGGACACCAAAGCAAAGAAGTACGATTAGGAGATCCCAATATTTGCCTCACCCACCAGCAACACTCAGAAGTCTGGCTTGGGACAGCCCTTGGCACTCTCAGGCACCACCAGCTGAGAGCAATGATAGTCTACTAATACTAAATAAACTGAGTAGACCAAAATAACACCACAAAGACTCTGGAACTTATTCTCCCAGTGGAGTCATGGCCCAAAACAGTAGGCTAAGACCTACATGTTAAATGAAAACAAGGTTAAGACTGCTAAAATGAAAGATTCAAATATCTCCTAGAGTTAAACAAAAATTGTTCATCATACCTAGAACAAAGAACACTGATTTGAATGAATAAAACTAATTCAAGGGGTGCCAATCCCAAGAGGGAATCCAATCCTGGAATTAGGGGAAAGACTTTAAAACAACATAGACCTAATTTATTTTCTACCATTGTAATAGATATGGTGACCAAAATCAACTGGGGAAAGGGATTTATTTGAATTATACATCCTGATTACAGTTCATCAGTGAAGGAAGTCAGGCCAGAAACTTGAGGCAGGAACCTGGAGGCAGGAACTGAAGAATAAAGAATAGCCTCTTACTGGCTCGCTCCCCAGGACTTGCTCAGCTAACTTTCTTTGTTTTGTTTTGTTCTTCCTTTTTTTATTGGATATTTTCTTTATTTACATTTCAAATGTTATCCCCTTTCCTGGCTTCCCTCCCTCCCAGAAACACCCTATCACATCCTCCCTCCCCCTGCTTCTATGAGGGTGTTCCTCCACCTACCCACTCCCATCTCCCCGCCCTCGATTCCCGTACTCTGGGGCATCTATCGAGCCTTTATAGGACCAAGGGCCTCTCCTCCCATTGAAGCCTGACAAGGCCATCCTCTGTTACATATGCAGCTGGAGCCATGTGTACTCCTTTGTTGATGGCTTAGTCCCTGGGAGCTCTGGGGGGTCTGGTTGGTTGATACTGTTGCTCTTCCTATGAGGTTGCAAACCCCTTCAACTCCTTCAGTCCTTTAACTCCTCTATTGGGGACCCCTTGCTCAGTGGAATGGTTGGCTGCTAACATCCGCCTCTGTATTTGTAAGGCTCTGGCAGGGCCTCTCAGGAGACAGCTATATCAAGCTGCTGTCAGCAAGCACTTCTTGGCATCCACAATGGTGTCTGGGTTTGGTGACTGTATATGGAATGAATCCCCAGGTGGGGCAGTCTCTGGTGGCCTTTCCTTCAATCTCTGATCTACACTTTATCTCCGTATTTGCTCCTGTGAGTATTTTGTTCTCCTTCTAAGAAGGACCGAAGCACCTATCCTTTGGTCTTCCTCCTTCTTGAGCTTCATGTGGTCTGTAAATTGTATACTGGTTATTTGGAGCTTTTGTGCTAATATCTACTTATCAGTGATTGCATACCATGTGTGTTCTTTTGTGATTGGGTTACCTCACTCAGGATGATATTCTCCAGATCCATCCATTTCCCTAAGAATTTCATAAATTCATTGTTTTTAATAGCTGAGTAGTACTCCATTGTGTAGATGTACCATAATTTCTGTATCCATTCCTCTGTTGAAGGACATCTGGGTTGTTTCCAGTTTCTGGCTATTATAAATAAGGCTGCTATGAACATGGTGGAGCATGTGTCCTTATTACATGTTGGAGCATCTTCTGGGTATATGCTCAGGAGTGGTATAGCTGGGTCCTCAGGTAGTACTATGTCCAATTTCCTGAAGAACTGCCAAACTGATTTCCAGAGTGGTTGTACCAGCTTGCAATCTCACCAGCAATGGAGGAGTGTTCCTCTTTCTCCACATCCTCGACAGCATCTGCTGTCACCAGAGTTTTTGTACAACTCAGGATCACCTGCCTAGGAATGACGCCATCCACAGTGAGCTGACCACCTCCACAATGTCAATAATTAATCTGAAAATGCACCAGAGACATGCCTTCAGGCCAGTAGGATGACAGCAATTTCCCAGCTGAGGTTCCCTCTTTCCAAGTAACTCAGTAGTGAGAGTTAGATTTAAAAAAGCTAAGCATCACAAACAGTCAGCAATGAATCTGACATCCACAGGACAGCTCTGCACACGTATTTCCCAGTGAGATCGTCATACTTGAGCAAAACATAAGTCCAAATCAGCAATCAATGCTGGGAATGAAGCTTGCTTACCTACCATGCCCAAGGCACTGGGTTCAGTACATACAGAAAAAAAAAAAAAAAAAAACAAACAGAAAAAAATCATTCCCCAAAACTTTCTAGTAAATATTGCTAGGAAAAATAATCTGTAACCCAAGTGGCACTTGAGATCTGACCTGCTCCCTGTTTAGAAAAACAGCAGAAGCAAAGTAAGGGGATCTAGGCAATAAGATGAAGTTCCCACAACCTCCGGCTCCAAGTGAACAGCTGCATCTCCCCAGGAGTACAAGACTGCCAGAAGGGCTCACTGGTTTCAGTTCTTTGTTGCAAGGGCTAAATTCCAACAAGACTGGCCAAGAAGTCCGAATTCCCTCCCTCAATATTATCCCCAATTAGAGCACAAAGATTACGGCAGGCATGGGAAGGCAACAACACTGAGTCACTATCCCTCTTGTTCCAGCTCACTGTGAGTGAAGAGGGTCCGTCCTCGGAGAGACTGAGCCAGAAAATCCTGGCTTCTTGAGTCCCCTGCTTTAAAAGGAGTGTAAATCTGAGACTTGAAGACTACTTTCCTCGCCTCTAAGCCCTTAGTATTGGATTAGAAATTGCAAACAGGGAGAAAGCCAGATCATAAAAGCAGAGAGCTCCAAACACTCTCTCCAGATAGGTTTTTCTCTTTTAATTTTTTTTTTATTTTTATTTTTAATCTTACTGTGTGAGTGGTTGTTTTGCCTGTGTGCATGTTCTGAGCACCAAGGGCATGTCTAGACTCCAGGGAGGCCGGAAGAGGGTGTCAGATCACCTGGGACTATAGAGAGAAATTGCTGTGAGCCCCAGAGGAGTGCCCAGAATCAAACCTGGGTTCTCTGGAGCAACAGTCAGTTGTGCTGATTGCTGAGGTATATGCCCCGTCCCAGACTCTTGGGTGCTATCTGAACTTTTGGCTCTATCATTAGCCTTGTTTCCTCCAGCTGGAACCTCCCTTTCCATGAACCTTCTGCCCTCCTTCCCAGCTCTCTTCATCTCCCCTGAGCTCTTTGCCATCAGAATCCTGTCAAAACCATGCCTCCTACCATACCCTCATCCTCAGGCTCACGTCCACACACCCTTCTTCCTTTCTCCCTCCTCCTTTCCTATTGTGCCTCCCGCTCACTGCCACATTACACCTGTCTTCCTACCTAACTTTCTGTCCTCTTCCACCACCTTAACCATCCATCTGACCCTCCTTCCATCCTGCATAGGATGTCCTGGCCTCTTCCAAGGTTTTCTGTCCCACTCCCCAGCTTTTTACTTTCCCCTAGGCTACTACACTTCCATACAGCCCTCATCCCCACCACCTTTCCATCTGCAACCGGTGCCTAACCTCTCTGGTTCCTAATCCTCCCCCAAGCACCCAATTTTAGTCCTCAGGGGAGAGAGAGAGAGAGAGAGAGAGAGAGAGAGAGAGAGAGAGAGAGAGAGAGAGAGAGAGAGAGAGAGAGAGCATTCGATTCCTGTTACTGGAATTCTAGGTCGTTTAGGTGGTTGTTAGCCCCCGTGTGGGTACTGGCAATGAACCTCCATCCCTTGGAGGAGCAATTATCCTGCGCACTGAGCCATGTCTCCAAGTGCTCACTCTCCCCATCTATTTAAACTTTTGGTCCTATTTTCTAGCCTTGTTTCCTCTAACAGGCCCCCACCTCTGCATGATCTTTTGGCCTAAAAATCATATATTCTGCAAAAATGTCTTTCAAAATGAAACTGATATAAAGACATTGGCAGATAAATCAAACCTGAGAGAGTCCCATGCTCCATGTGGGGCACAGACATAGATGAAGGCAGATACCCATACACATAAAATAATAAAATAATCAAAAAGAAAAGCCATCAAGTGAAAAATAGGTAAGGCCAATTCAAGTTCACGTACACCAGAGCTCAAAGAAGTATAGTTACATAACACTGAAGGACATTAGAAATGCTGTTTACTCTTTACCAGGTTTTTGAAAATTAATTGTATATTTAGTTTACGTATCCTGAATCACAGTTGACCATTGGAGGAAGTCAGAACATCAAATCAAACAGGACAGGAAGCTGAAGGTAGGAGTTGATGCAGAGGAGTGCTGCTTACTGGCTTATTCACCATGTCTTGCTCAGTTGGCTTTCTTATAGAATCCAGGATAACCAACCCAGGGATGGCACCACCCACAATAGGCTGGTTCCTCCTCTATCAATCACTAATAAAGAAATGCCCTACAGGCTTGCCTACAATCCAGTCTTAGGGAGGCATTTTCTCCCTTCTCTGATGACTTTAGCTTGTGTCAAGTTGACGTAAAATTAGCCAGCATAGATGGCGTGTAAAGCTTCAACAAAGCACTAGCAGCCCTAGTCCAACAACATCGAAAAAGGACTCTGCTCCCCAGCCAACTGGTAGAAAAGATTGTTTTAAAAACCCAAGAGTCAATTAACATAAAACACCATATCAGAGAGAGACAAGAATATGAAAAGGCACATTTACCACCATAGACAGAGAAAAAGAATGACAAAATCCAATATCGACTTACTGATTGAAATTAAAAATTTATAAATGGATTTATCAGTACTGCAGCAGAAGAGATAAATAATTAGAAATCATCTGTTTTTCTATACACTAGCAATGACCAAAGCAAACATGAAATTAAGAAAAAACCTCAAGGACTCAGGCTGCAATTCCCTTGCTAGAATGCTTGCCCACCATGCGTGATTCCTAAGTTCAGTCCCCTCCATTTGGGGGCAAATCCTTCTAAGCCCAGCAATCAGGAGGTGTAAGTTTAAGGATCACAAGGTCAAAGTTAGCCTTGGCTACAGAGGGAATTAAAGATAAGCTTATGATAGAGATCCTCTTTCAACAATTATTTTACTTAAAAAACAGCAACGAAAGAACAACAAATTTATAATAAATATCAAACTTACAATCTAAAATCCACAAAATAACATTGAAAACATGAAGACCCAAACAAATGTTTATAGATTCTAAGACTTAATATTGATATTAAGACACTATCACCCAAAACTGATACACAGGTTGAAAACAATGTCTAAAAATTCTCATTTGCATTCTCTTCAGAAACTGGTAAGCTAGCTCTTCCTAAATTCCACAATGAAAGCAATGTACAGAAAAAAGAAACAATTGTTATTTCATCTGATTTTTAAGAATGTCACAAAGCAACATCAGTAAGTAGCATGAATGACTATGTGACATTTGTATAAAGACACCTATATAGAGACCTCTAAAATTCCAGAAACAAACCTAGATTCATTCCAGTGGCCAATTGTAATTTTTTTTTCAAAAGAAAATCTGTGGTGGGATCACATATTCACATAAGAAATAATACAGTTGGGGGTGGGGAGATGGCTCAGTGATTAAGAGCACTAGCTATTCTTTTAGGAGACCCAGGCTTGTTTCCCAGCACCCATATGGTGGCATACAATACTCTAACTCCAGCTCAGTTCTGGGAAATCAGGTGACCTCTTTTGGCCTGCACAAATAGTACATGGATGTGGTGCACAGACTTACAAAACACCTTTACCCATAAAAAAAAATTGACTATTTTGTTTAATTTTTAACAAATACAGTTGAACCTCTTGCAATATGCATAAAAATGAACTCAAAATTCATCACACATTTTGTGATAAAAAGTAAGTGTATAGA
Organism: Hylomyscus alleni; assembly: GCA_019843855.1. Lineage (NCBI taxonomy): Eukaryota > Metazoa > Chordata > Mammalia > Rodentia > Muridae > Hylomyscus > Hylomyscus alleni. The sequence continues at coordinate 12,756 of JADRCC010237519.1, forward strand.
ATTCTTATCAAAAGGCATGGAGATGCATCTTTATGATCTTGAGTGAGGGCAATCCTTCACAAGACACAAAAGGGAGAAAAGTTATATTGGATTTTATCAAAATTTAATACTTTGGGCTAGACATTCTGGCACATTCCTTAAATCCCAGCACTCAGGAGTCAGAGGCAGGTGAATTCAAGACCAGCCAGGATTACATAGTGAGAACCCGTCCTTAAAACATTTTTGATATTTTTGTACAATGGACATCTTCGATAAAGTAGAAAAAAAATACCCACTGAATCGTAGAAAAAATACTTGAAAGGCATACCTCTTGTAAGGAACTTGCATCCATAATACATAAAAAGTATTTACCTTTTTCTGAAAGAAAAATCACAATCAAAGTGGTAAAGAACACCAATAGCCATTTCTCCAAACAGTCCATTAGCTGAATGGACAGTAAGTACCTGAGAAGATGTTCAACATCAATTAGCCACCAGAAAAATGAAAAACAACAAGAGAAATGGTGATAAATGTAAAAAAGAAAAAAATGGGAGTTAAAATGAATCCATCTATTTCATATACATGAATGAAATGTCATAATAAACCCCACTATTTTACGTTATATTTACTAATAGAGGCCCACATTGAGTCACTATAGCACACTCCTAAGATACTATAATATAATAAAAAAGATTCAACAATACTGATGAATCTTGAAAACATCACAGTAAAGTGAAATAAGTCAGGCAGAACTAGGCATATACCGTGGGATGGCATTTGTATAAAATATTCAGAGCTGGCAAATTCATAGAGACAGAAAGCATATTAGTGGTTTCCAAGGCCTGTGAGAAGGGAAAGGGGAGGAAATGGGGGCTTAATAGTAAGGCGTTTACTTTGGGAGTATGAATTAGATGATGGTGATGGTTTCACAGCAGTGAATGTCCTCAATGTCAATAATGATAAATTTTAAGTTGTGGGCATTTTACTAAATTAAAGGCAGATGATAAATATTGAGGTTTCAAAAAAACAAGGACCCTCACAGGCTTCATATGGGAATGTAATAGCTTCAGAAAATAATCAGTTTCTCAAACAGTGAAACAAGGGCTCTTCATATGACTCAGCAACTCTACACATGTATTTATGCAACTCTAGTCCAATGAACATATATGTACATATATTCACTCAAGCCCAAGGAAAGCATGTGTTCACACAAAAACTTGCACATAAATGTTCACAATTTTATAATTATTGTATTTCTGCTTATAACTGTATGTGCAGGGTGTGTGTGTGTGTGTGTGTGTGTGTGTGTGTGTG
>JADRCC010237558.1:0-15317 GCA_019843855.1 Hylomyscus alleni
ACAGGGCCGGACGCTCTCGGTCCTACCGGGCAAGATGGCGGCTGCACAGTTTTGCGCAAGCGACTGCGCATGCGCAAAATGGCGACTGCGCATGCGCAAAATGGCGACTGCGCATGCGCAAAATGGCGACTGCGCATGCGCATGCGCAAAATGGCGACTGCGCATGCGCAGTCGCAAAATGACAACTGCGCATGCGCAAAATGGCGACTGCGCATGCGCAGTTGCAAAATGGCAACTGCGCATGCGTTTGGCTCTGACCAATCACTGCGCATGCGCTTGGCTTTGACCAATCAGTGCACCTATGCAAATGAGGTGCTTTTTGTGAACCAATCACACGCCGCCTGGAGCCCTATATAAGCAGGGGTTTTTCGGGGCTCTGGGTCTTTCGTCTTTCATCTTCACTGCCACCTAGAAGAGCTGTAACACAATAAAGAGCTACGCTGGAAGAATTCCTCGAGTGAAGCGTCGTCATTGCGCGCCGCAGATGGGGGCCTGCTCAGGGTCTGAGGAGCCTAGCCAGCAGTCGGCTCATTCCCTGGCCCTTGGGTAGCATCCGCCCTCGGTTCCTGGCAGTCAGTACTGGCTACACACACAGTGAGAAGGAGAGAAAGACAAACACTTCATCACCCTGCTGGCCAGGAAGTCACAAGTGAAACCAACGACAGCTTGGGACTCTTCTCAACTTTTCCCCACAACTCTGCATGCCTGGCCAGTGTGATGCCAGGAGCACAGTACCTAAGCCCACGGCTGAGCAGCACAGCCCCAGAGGGGCTCAATCCTCCGCTCCTACAGCGTTCACAAACCACACACTACATGTACATTCTACTGTAACAATTTGTCCAAGCATTAACGACAAGTTAGTCACAAATACAAGACAGCAAGTAGTGTGTACCCACAGGCAATCAGGCTGAGGGGAGGTCTGGTCTAGCCTCACCTTAACACAGGTAGATCAGGGATCAAGATGGAGTTCTCTACTCCAGCCCATCTGTCCCCAAACAGTGCCATCAACGGAAAGTCCCGAAGACACATATGCTTCCCTTTGTCTACAATCTGCAAAGCAGGCAGATCAGCACAGGTGACCTAACCCCATGGAAGCATCTTACTTCCAAGGACAGCAGCTAATTGTCACACTCTGCCTCTCTTCAGGTCCACAGAAAACATTTTTTTCTGGAACTTTACCAAGACTCTTGACTTACAGCAGCCCTTTAAAAAAAAAAAAAAGGAAAGAAAAGAAATAAACGCTACTTCTTTCTTGCCACATCAGCACTTTAAATGCCCTTCCATGAAGCAGGTGCTGATAGACTCACTAAGTCTTGGGTCGTAACAGTCTGAATGGTCACTAACTGTTCCTATGGTGGAGGTGGGGGGATGGGTAGAGGGGTGGGGGGTGAAGTGTGGAGAGATGGCTCAACAGATAAGAACAATGGCTGCTTCTCCAGAAGACCTGGGGTCAATTCCCAGCATCCACGAGAGGCTCACAACTGTCTTTAACTCCACTTCCAGGGAATCTGATGCCCTCTTCTGGCTTCCACGGGTACTGCATGCATGTGGAACAAATGTGTATATACAAAACACCAATATACATGAAATAAAAAATATATTTTCAAAAAATTTTAAAAGCTACATTCCTTAAGGAACACACCAATTGTTAAATTGATTCTAAATTTCCCTGGGTTTATCTAAAGTGGTATAATTTAAAACCTAACTATTGGATTACATCTAGATGAACATCTGTAAAGAGTGGGGTGGGGATGTGGCTGGGCTGGCGAGCGCTTGTCTAGAATGCATGAAGCCTTGGGTTCTATCCCCAGCACAACACAGAAGCCATCGCTGTGGTGGGGTGCCACTCAGCCACACCTCCATACACAGGTAATGTGTCACTGTGGGGGCTCTGAGGGGCTGGAAGAGCACAGAGAATTGTTGCCTGTATGCTTCCATGGTGGTACGAGGCAGGTTCTGACCTCCTACCCTCTCACCCCCAACTACTGCAGATGCCTGGAACCAGGGACTGGGGCCTGGGGACACTAGTCATTCTATTCCAGAGGCTGAAGACCTAGGAGTCCCGGGAAGTCACCAAGGATAGATCTCAGTGAGGGGAAAGATAAGGGGTGGGGCCTCAGTTACTCCCCTCCTGTCACTTCTCCAGGTGCAACACAGGCCAAGTCGGCATCCAGTCCCAAGCTCACCGGATTCCTAGGAAGGCACACAGTCCCCCAGAGAAGAAAGCAACCAGCAAAAGGTGGGTATAAGGGTTCATATTCTTGGGCTCTATGCATGCCACCTTGCATGTACAGACTACTTATATGTCTCTTTGAGGTAGGACAGTCCAAAAACTATGCTCAAACTGACTCTGAGGGTCAAAGGCATGTGGCACAGTATTTCTGACAGTCTCAATCAAGAGGCTGAGGAGGTGGCTCAGCTGGTGCTCAGAGCGCAAGTGTCAAGGCCTGGATGCAAATCTTTATGATCCAAGAACCCAAAAGGCAGGGGTATGAAACTGTCTCAAAACACTAAGAAGAGACACTCGAGGTTGATCTCTGGCTTCCACACACACTAACACATATGCTTGCATGCACTGACACATACAAACACACACACACAAATCTCAATTCAAACCCCAACCAAGCCAGACATAGTTCCAGCTGTTTCAGGGCTGGGTTGTAGGGCCAGCCTGTCTGCACAACCTGCCCCCAGTCGTCACTTCCCTGCAGACCCGAGCCTTTCAGCAGCCACTCTCGGGCCCTGGAGGCCTTTCACAAGCTCTCCAACTTTAAGCCTTTTTCATCCCAGCAGCCGGTGGACAGGCGGAGGGGAGGGGCCCTCATAAGTCTGAGTTCCACGTTTCAACAGGCTGCCCCGGCCAACAGCATAAATCAGGCCGTGTTTTAGTGTCTCAGGCCAGAGGAAATGGTTCTCCAGCAGGGTTCCCTACTGTTTCTTAAAGTGATTATTTTGATTGAAACCGCTGCCTGGTGGCAAGTCTGCGAGCTACCAGCTCCAGTTTGTTTGTCCGAGGAGCTGAGAGCACAAAGAAAGCCTGTTTTCTGGTTCCCAAGAGGACCTCCTCCAGGCACACAAGGTGGGCTTTGGGGACTCACTCCCCCCAAACAGAAGAACTGGTTCCTTGCCAGAGGAACTGCCAACCCCAAAGACACCCTGTGCTTACAGCCAGTGGCTGTCAGAGGAGCTGTTTTTGTGGAAACCTCTGGACTATCTTCAGCACATGAGGAACCCTCCCTTCACGTCTGTAATTCATGGCAGGAAGAGGAGGGCCCTGACTCAGTCCACAGCAGTCTAGAATCTGCTGTCCTTAGTCTAAAATGGAGAGATAGGCCTGTCTTGTTTAGTCTTCCACACGGAGAGTCTAGCAGGCCCTAGCTGGGCCCCATGTCTACCTACAAGCCTGGTTAAGATGCTGTGGTCTGTTTCCAGGACCTTCTCAGCTTCTTGGGTTGGAAAGAAAGGCAGAAGTCAGGAGACTTTTCAAGGCAGAAAGCCTTATGCAGAGGAGGGGGTTGCCTCCAGTTCCTGCCTGTTCTTATGGGAAGTGCTGGGAGGCGACGAGGGAGAAATCCTTCCCGGTTTTCTGAGCATCTGTCCTAATTTAAAGCCGGCATTTCACAGTTTGCTAAACGTTACTAAATAAAGCAAGAATACATTCATGACACAGTTTAAAATTATGAATCTAATAAAAAAAGAAAAAAAAAGAGGGGCGAGGAGGATAGAGCCGTCCCTAGGGAGGCCCTGACTCACTCGGAATGTATCTTCTAGAGATTTCCAGCCAGGACTGCCAAGCCAAGCTTTATCCCCAAATCCTAGACTCCCAGGTCATGAACCCCAGATCATGAGTTCTTTCACAGATGTATGCACCCCAGCAAGCCAGCAGCATGCAATTCTTATTCAAAACCAATCTACTCTACTTAATACTCAAGAATGAAGAGCTCGGAAGATCCCCATTGGCAGATCCACTCATGCCCACCACATGACCATCTTATACCAAGGAGAGGATTTGGCTGTTGTTTGCACACTTAGGGGTATCTGCTTTAGGGGTACATGATGGTGAATTCTTTAAGACATGCACCAATGTAGCCAGAGTCCCAGTCCCCAGAAAGCAACAGGTAGGAGGGATGGCTGGAGCAACTTCAACCCCTCCAATCATCTGAAATAAAATCATTTAAAGCCAGGCATGGTGGCATGCCAGAATCTCTGGGGCTTGCTGATAAATACAATCTACCTGTCAAGGCCAATGAGAGACTCCATCTCAAAAAGCAATGTGCAGGACCTGAGTAATGACTGTCTTTCTCTCTACATACATGAAAGTACACACACACACACACACACACACACACACACACACACACACACACACACTTACATGTTAACAACAGTATATGGTAGGTTTTACAGTCTGTAGACAATGTCTACAGTTGTGTTCTTCAAAACAAAAGCCCAAACATCACTGTGACTTTATCTGATGATCACCCTTGCGATGGAGGCAAAAGTCAGGCCTGAGGAAAAGGGCCTCATCCCAGGGCTCCCGTCCTTATGAGGAGGGGGAAGAAACACTGAGCCTTTCTCTATCCCTCCAAGGAGGATTCATCCAGAAAGCTGCACTCAACAAGCCAGTGCGTCCCCACAGGGACCTGAGTGAGGAGTCCCTGGGCCTCAGGCTAGCAGCTGTAGTACTGTGAGCAAAGAGCACAGGCAGGACTTCAGCTGCCCGGTTGCGGCTCTCTTATATGGCTGCCCAAGCTGATAAAGACAGGCTCATTTGAGAAACAAAGGTTTTCTAGGAAATCCCTGATGAAGGCTCATCCCCGCCCACAAGCACCCTCTGCTGTCCTCTGGCTAGTCCTCTGGAGAACTCTGGGAAGCAAATGTACCAGAGAATGCCTTTCCATTGACTGCCCCAAAGGCCTACGGGGTGTGACATCCAAGCACCCAGGACTTCTTTTAACAGAGCTACGACTTTCAAAACTAGCTGTGCAGGTCAGGATGATGTGCTGAAGACAGTGCCAGGAGGAGCACCGGACAGATAGTGTGGAGAGACTCGGAAGCAGAGCTGGGGATACTGAAAGAAAGGAAAGGCAAGAGCAGGTGGACGTGCCTAGAGGCTGGAGTGGTACCAGCTGGAATGGGGTAATAGAGAAGACAGAAAGCTAACACTTTAAGGCTGGCAAGATGGCTCACTGGGTAAAAGTGCCCACTACCAAGCTTGATGACCTAAATTAGATCCCCAGTACCCACTTGGCGGAAGGAAAGAACTAACTGCTCAAAACTGTCCTCTGACCCCAATGTGTGCCTAGGCATGTGTGCATGCGTAGCGCACACACATAAATGTGAAAATTAAATAAAAGGTCAGTGGGTGCTGTGACCTCACACGGTCCTTAGGACAACATGCCTGACCAGTTTCCTGACCTATAGGGCCAGGCAGTGCTTCAAACACTAGATCTGTTCTCAGTATTTGCAAGCCGGGGAGCATCACAAGCTCTCCGCTAGAAAGAGCTCCTTTGCCAATCCTGCTCCCCATCTTCCACATAGGGAGAGTGGAAGATGACAGGGGAAACTGCTGGGGTCAGCTTCCGTTCTGTCTGTCCTTCAAGGCCAAGCTGAATAGCCAGTCCCCCAACAACCCTGCTCCATGGCAGGTCTTCCAGGGGTTGTTTTTCTCGTTTCCAGATGGAGCACATCACAGGCTAGGGCAGGAGGCAGAGTCTGAAAACGCCCACTCCGCACAGGCTTGAACCCCCTTGCTCTTCCCCGTCAGGGTGCTGGAGACAGGAAGCCTTCCTTCGTGTGTCCACCACCACCCAACTTGACGTTCCCTGGAGTTCAAGTTCCTGCGTCGGGCTGGGCTCCAGTCTGTCTTTGATCTTGAAAGCAACACCCACCAGACTCACTGTCCAGGGCAGAGTACTGGAGGAGACAGCTCTGCAGAGCTCCCAGGCCAGCCCGCATCCCCCAAGCCGGCACCCCTCCCCCACCCCCTTGTGGTCCAAACCACCTTGAAATGGAAAACAGATGAGCCTGCTGCAGGAAAAAGTTATTTATATTATAGAATACTTCAGAGCAAGCAGAGACTAGAAGAGGTTTATCACCTGGGGCAGGAGACTAATGCTGGTTGAGTTTTCTCACACCGAAGGGGCAGATGTGTTTTATGGAGAATGGAGAGGAGGAAGTGCTCTGGTTTGATCTTATGTCTTGATCTCTATTTCTAATGGCCTGTGTGTCAGGCAATTCTAATCCATCAAGGAGCGATACCACTCAACTCAATGAGCCAGCACAGAACTCTCTTCCTGAGAAATGGCCCCAAAGTCAAGAACAAGACTGAAGTGTAGACTGGATGGATCCTGGACCTAAACTGCTCAGATAGGAGGAGGGCTTAGACCACAGCCATGAATACAGCAGAGACAGGGCGTAGACCGAAGATGTGGCTGCAGCAGGCTGGGCCCTGCTGCTCACTTTCAACTGCTCTGGTAACGTTTTACTTTGTTTTGTTTTGTTTTCTTAAGTAACAGTGAGATGTGAGACATTGGTTGGACACACTGTGCTGTCTCTGCTAGGGACATTTTTAAATACTATACACGATGCATGAAGGAAATGCACACTCCGCACTCAGTACTGTGTTCAAAGACCGAAAAACCAGGGCTCCTTGTTAAGTTTTTATAAATGTGTGTGTGCGTGTGCGTGTGCGTGTGTGCGCGCGCGTGCTCGAATGTGTATATTTGTGAATGTATGTGTATATGTGGGTATGTGTGTATGTGTGTGCATATATATATATATAGATGTATATGTGTATGTATGTGAATGTGCGTATTATGAGTAAAACCAGTACTGGCTGGTTTTGTGTGTTAACTTGACACAGGCTGGAGTTATCACAGAGAAGGGAGCTTCAGTTGGGGAAGTGCCTCCATGAGATCCAGCTGTGGGGCATTTTCTCAATTAGTGATCAAGGGGGTAGGGCCCCTTGTGGGTGGTGCCATCCCTGGGCTGGAAGTCTTGGGTTTTATAAGAGAGCAGGTTGAGCAAGCCAGGGGAAGCAAGCCAGCAAGGAACATCTCTCCATGGCCTCTGCATCAGCTCCTGCTTCCTGACCTGCTTGAGTTCCAGTCCTGGCTTCCTCTGTTGATCAGCAGCCATGTGGAAGTGTAAGCTGAATAAACCCTTTCCTCCCCAACTTGCTTCTTGGTCATGATGTTTGTGCAGGAATAGAAACCCTGACTAAGACAGTGGGCATGTGTATATATGTGCATGTGTGGGTGTGTGTATGTGTGGGTATGTGTATGTGTGCGTGTATGTATGTATGCATATATGTGTGTGAATGTGCATATGTGCCTGTATGTACATGTGCATGTGTGTGTGCATGTATATGTGCATGTGTATGTGTGTGTGTGCGCGCGTGTGTGGTTTCATGTGGAAGTAAGAGGACAACTTACTCTGTGTTGTCAGTTTTCTCCTTCTACCTTTTTGTGTGTTCTGGGAATCTAACTCAAGACATTAGGCTTGCATGGCAAGCACTTTTACCCTCTGAACCATCTCTCTGGCCCCCAGGATTCCTTTCATACAATGACAAAGATGCTCAACTTCATGTCACCAGGAACATGCAAACTGGGACTGGGGAGCAGGTCTAGGTCAGCAAGCTGCCTGCTCTGAGGACCTGAGATCAATCTCCAGCACCCACAGAAATATCCATGTGCAGTAGCCTGTGTCTGTAACCCAGGGCTAGGCACAGGGCAGACAATCCCTGGGGCTTGCTAGGCACTCAGTCCAGAAATAGAAGCCGGGCTCCAGATCACTGAGACCCTGCCTCAAGAAACAAAGTGGAGAACAATCGAGTAAAAGAAAGTCGACCTCTATGTACCACTGCACAAGCGAATGCACATGACTCCCTAAATACACACACAGTACACACAACACACAATACATACACAACCCAACACACACAAAATACATACATATACACACACATACACAGATCACACACAACACATCACACATAAAACATACATATACACAAACATAATACATACACGGTACAACACACATACATGCATGTACACGTGCACAGCACATACAACACAACACACACAAAACATACATACTCATATACACACTGCATGTACACACAACACATACACACAACACACACACACACACACACAAGGAGTGACACTCAAGTTCCACTTCATCCAGGCCAGAATGGAATCATCACCCAGACATGCTAACATCCAGTACTAATGACAATGTGGAAGAAGAGAACCTTTCAATGCTGCCAGTGGGAATCCAGACTAGTGCAACCACGAAGGAGGACAATCTGCAAGGTCTTCAAAAACTAAAACCAGGACTCCAACACTAGACTTGACCCCATGGGCTGTTCTGCCTAAGTCCCTCCTAAGTCCCCGCCCTTCACACAGGGCATCCTTCCTGCCTTTGAATGAGCGTTCTAGATGCTGTCATTTGAAAACCATGAGAGTCCATACTGACCACCAGCCTAGCTGGCCTTCTTGAGGGACCAAATCTTCATGTTCATGGTTCCAAGAAGGTCACAGAAAATGCCTCTACAAACTCCTGGCTTCCAAACTGAAGCCGCATTAAGTGTGTGCTGATGTTTAACAGTGACAAAGTCCTTTCCAAGCAAACAACCACCTTTCAAATCACTGAGTGGAGTCCCTGGTGTCTGCTGAGGTCTCTCCGAGATGTCTGCATGAGACTTTGTTTCGACTTTTCACTGGACACTTCCCATGACTTGTTTCTTATACTTTACCTCAGGTATCTAAAAATAACTTATAATTATAAGGTATCTAAAAATAACACTCAGTGAGACTGCAGACAAGTCCCAGGATCCCCAAACAGGATCTACAGCTGCAGCAGACATCTTTAAATCCTCTTTTTTTTTTTTTTTTTTTTTCCGAGACAGGGTTTCTCTGTGTAGCCCTGGCTGTCCTGGAACTCACTCTGTAGACAGGCTGGCCTCCAACTCAGAAATCCGCCTGCCTCTGCCTCCCAAGTGCTGGGATTAAAGGCGTGTGCCATCACCGCCCAGCTGACATCTTTAGATTCTGTACACGGAGACACTGACCAAGCTCATCCAGGGCCTTTTTCTCATTTGAAAGTGCACACCTAGGCCTGGCGGTGGAGCTCAGTGAGTGATGGGCACATGCAAGGCTCTAGGCTGTAAGCAACACCAAAGCGGTAATAAAATAGAACCTCGTTCTTAAAGGAATGGTATCTTCTTTTTGAAAGATGTATTCATTCGCTCATTCACATGTACATGAGGCAGGTATGAACATGTGCACTGGAAGAGGTCAGCAGAGGGCCATGTATCCTCCCTGTCACTGGTCACCTATTTTTTTGTGGCAGAGTTTCTCCCTAAGACTAAAGAGCTCATGTTCTCTCAGATAGGCTGGAAACCAGGAAGCCCCAGTAAGCTTGTCTCCAGGTGAGTGTTCCCGGCATGTGACAGGGACTCCTGGCTTGTTATATGAATGCTGGGGTACCAACTCTGGTCTTCTACACAACACACTCTAAAATGCTGTTACCCCTCCACCCATAACAAAATAGGACTTAAAAATAAAGCAGATGTATCGTTAGCTTCAGTTAACTTCCCCTCGGAGACACTGTCTCCTAGCACATTCTTAGGACCTCTGAGGTCCCTGAGTCTATTTTCATGTCTCATAGAGCAACTGTGACTATTCAAAAACCTGGGTCTGTCCCATGTGGTGTACAGGAAACACTGAAATATAACACAGAGTGTTGGGACGCAGCTTACCATGGAGGCCCTGGGCTCCAACCTCAACACTGGGAGAAGAAAAACAAAAAAAGGAAACATAGAACTTTCCAAAAGAGGTGAGGTATGACATACAGAACCTTATACAGCCTAACGTGGAGGTTCTGGGTTCCACCATCAACACTAGGAGAGGAGAAAAACAAACATAACAGCAGAGCTTTTCAGAAGAGGTATGATGTACGGAGCCTACCCTTACCCCAAGTACAAGAAATGTGAACCCCTTTAAAATGTCAAGGAGAATTAATTCCGTGCAGCAGACAGAGTTACAAAGTAGTGAAAGAAAGTGCAAGAAGACTCGAAAACACAGGAAGGAAGCCGGAGAGAAACGAGGTCCACGACTTAAAGCATGGGCACAGCAGCATGCACACAGACATGGTGGCATATAGATGGACGAGGTGGCCTGTCCATAGGCGTAGCGGCACATGCGTACAATCCCAGTGCTGAGGACGCAGAGGCAAACAGAGCCTCCTCACTAGCCAGCACAGCCTACTTGGTTTGGGCAAGACCAGTAGATACATGGTCTCAAAAGTAGGGGTGGAAGATAGTCTGATGAATGACACCAGACATAGACCTCCTCCACATGTATGCATACACGTGTGCATTCGCATACACATGCACACTTGCACACATGCACATGCAAATGATTCTTTCAGCACGGCACAGTAGCATACATCTCTAAGACAAGCGTGGGGACATTGCCACAAGTCTGAGCAAAGCCTGACCTACACAGTTGGGACCCTGTCTGTATAACAAACGAGGGTAGAGGGACAGAGAGGGAAAGAGGAAAGGCGAGGACACGTAAGGACACAGAGAGAAGGAGGCAGCCAAGACAAAGGCCTCTGCAGACACCACCCCAGCTCACAGCAGAACTTGCCGGACCCTGACATGCCTGTTGCCTAAGGTGCTCTGTGTGAGGGCTTTGCTGCGGCAGCTGTAGAACTCCAGTATACAACGCCTTGGTCTGAGCCTCTACCCTAGACAGACATCCATAACAGCACTTGGTGAGTGCCCCAGACATCAACAGAACCTTATGCTGGGGCTGTAGCTCAGTTAGTAGAGCACTTACCTGGCATGCCCAAGGCCCTGTGTTCGATCCTCAGCACTACACCTATGTACATGGGAAGGTGGAGTCAGGGGATTCAGACTTCAAACTCATTCTCTGGTTCTACCTGAGTTTCAGGCTAGCATGGGCTACACACGACCTTCTATGCAATGGGAACAGCTTTATCACTCACGACAGAGAACTGCAGCTGTCAATCTAGCTGTCTCACCTGCAGTCACCATCTCCCGCTTCCTTATGTGACCCTTGAGGTGCCAAGATGCAAGCCAACTCCCACCTGGAAACAGCCCCACCACCAGGGGACCCAGTGCACACTATATGTGGTGTGGCCAGGGAGAGGCGGGCTACAACCCCTGAGCCCACTGTTGGAGTTCCCTGGAGTCCCTCCCCTTCCTCTCCTAGTATCCAACCCGCCCTTCAGGCTCCAGAAATTTCTAAATCCCTGCCTGCCCTGGAAAGTGTGACAGGAGACCAGGGACTAATGGCTGAAACATCAAGAGTAACACACAGAAGAAGTCAGCTGGCACACACAGACTGGAAACCCTTCCCTACCTGGGCCCTATGGAAACAAGAGCATGCGTGAGAAAAGCCCTATACAGAGCTATACATCTCATGATGCTGCACTTCGGGGGATTCTTTCCTCAGCTCACTGCCCCCCTTCCAGTCTTGGGAGAGCTCCTCCCATGTTTAAATTTTTATTTTTATTATTTTAAATTATGTGCATGTGTCTGTTTGTGAGTATGTGCATGTGTCTGTCTGTGGGTATATGCATGTGTCTGTGATTATGTGCATGTGTCTGTCTGTGGGTATATGCATGTGTCTGTGGGTATGTGCATGTGTCTGTCTGTGGGTATATGCATGTATCTGTCTGTGGGATGTGCATGTATGTGCATGTGTCTATGGTCTATCCAGGAATGTCAGATCCCCCTGGAGCTAGAGTGACAGGTGATCCTGAGCTGCCTGATGTGGGTGCTAGGAGCTGAATTTGGGTCCTCTGGAAAATCAGGATTTCTTTCTAACCACTAAGCCGTGTCTCTCTATTAATGAACTGTCTCTATTTATATTTCTAGCCACCCATCCATGAACATGGTACAATCTCTTTGGCCTGGGACAGGCGGACGAGCCCGGGGCCAGGTGCCCTTTCAATGTTAAGCCCTCAGCCAAGCATTAAACATGTTTATTTTTTTTCTTTCCTTTTTCCTATCTTTCTTTTTTAGGGGAGTGGGGACACTGGCCAAAAGCCTAAGCATGTTTTCCATGACACACGGGGCTGTCTGTGTCTCAGCCTCAGTGCCTAACTTAAAAGGCCATGACTTTCTCCCTCCCCCCTCCTCCTGGCAGTTACCACCGTGTGGCTTTTCTCTCATACGGTGCTAAGAGTGTCTCCTGATCTCCCTCCAGGGTCCATTCTTAAATTAGTTTCTTACTGAGATGAAGAACCTCAGCTTCCTCAGTAAGAAAACCATGTCAGAAGCAACAGCAGGGCCACTTGCCTTCAGCAGTGAGACCACTCCACCGCCAACCCTAACTAACCAAGGCTTTCTGACCACCAGGGGCAGCCACAAGACCTCACAGCCTTGCCTTCATGAGGCTGGTGACCTGTGCACAGGATACAAGAGCCTAACCAATTCCAAGCACACTTCTAGAAAACATTCCAGCAGGTTCTGAGCAGGTCGTTCACCGAAACCCCCTCGGGAGCAGAGGGTGACATTGGCCAGCTCCCAGGAGGATGCAGGCCAGGGGATGACGTGCCTGGGCAGTGCCCCTGTCTCTTGCCACCTTCTGGGCAGGCGTCAGGGAAAAAGACTTCCTCTTTCGAGAGCTTAGATTGCCTCCTCTCTGTGCCCAGCTGAGGAGTCTCCCGGGGCGGGGCCTGGGCGGGGCCGGGAGCAACAGGGCGGCCCTTGTTTCCCTGCAAGTTCAACAATCTGGTTTTCATTGAACAGTCCTCACTGCCCTCCCACCACATTTTTCTTTAATTATGATAAAAGAGGGTAACTTAATCAAGCATAAATCCTGTTGAAATGAACAGGAGAAAATAAGGGGGCTAACGTGATGGAGAGGGGGAGGATGGAAACTTTGCCCACAGATCCTCCTCCGTGTTTCGCAGGGAGCCTGCTTGAGGCTGCCCGTCCAGTCTGGCAAATAAAACTGCTGGCTAGTTCCCACCCAGAATCCGGTCCTGATCCTGCTCGGGGAAGAAGAAACAAAGGCCAGGCTCAACCTGCTCACTCGATTGCAGCACCTGAGAACAAAGACAACAGTTCATCAGGCAGGACCCAAGGATCGGACCTAAGTTCCAACGTGAGCTCCTTGTCTCACACTAATCAGGACAGAGGTGCCGATCCTTGGTAACTTAACCTGGGCAATGCAAAAGACCAGAGAGGCATACATGCACAGTGCACACATGCATTCACAGAAATGTATGTGACATGAACAAACAAGCATGTGCTGTGCTCACAAGCACATACAGCAAAGGTTCTCCTGTATCTGCAGACATCCACAATGTCAGTCCCTAAGAGATATCTAGAGGTGCAGAGTCTCAAACCTACTCCATACCTACAGAATCAAACACTTCCTGAGTGGGGACTGAAAAGAGCCTAGGCTAAGGTTCTTACTGAAGATACCATCCAGGGTAACATTATGGGCCCACCACCACTTATAGAGTGTATGGCTTCCATACACAGAAGCAGTCCTAACTGAAAACAAGGGAGAAAAATCACACTCATTCGTAGTCGGGACACGTGCTCATACAAAGAACACTTGGCTCTCAGGGTTTCCATATGCTACCGGAAATCCTAATCACAGATGTGGTCTAATTGCCCGGCTTCAAGATGAAGGGTGGCACAGCAGGGTTCACTCTCGAGCAGGGCACAGGATCAGGAATCAGGACTAAGTGCTGCTCCCTGCCACCATCTCCCCAGCAACATACACACCTCAGCAGCACACACAATGCCAGGTATCTCACAGGACTCCAGGTCAGTAAGCAGGCCAGTGATCCATTGTAGGGAGCGGCCTCTAGAAGGAAGCCAAGTAGCCTGGATCCAGGAGTACAAGGTCTGGGTGTTCATCTGTGAGGACTCAGAAGGTCCCTGCAGAGAAGGTGCCACCACTGCAAAGGTTCTGGGCAGGGCCTCAGCCCTGCTAAGGAGTGTTTGAAAGTCTTTCTCTTACACAGTCTTCGAAGACTGAAGTATTTTCTGGAGTCTCCGATTCTAGTCTGCAAATCTTGAAAAGGTTTTCCAGGGGACAGGAATGGGTAAGTATTGGAGCCACATATAGGTGCTCACCTTGACCTGGAGAGATCGTGATTAGGAAATTCTAGAGGGGCAATCTTTTCTGTATGGAAGTAATGTATGGAAGTTTCACCTGTCAATAAAAAAAGAAAAAGGCCTATGGTGATGTGAGGCAGGATTAGAAGGTGGGACATCTGGTAGAGAGAGGATTTCTAGGATAGAGGGAAGCACGGGAGACTCACCCAGGAATGCGGAAGGAAGCTGGGCGTCTGAACCTGATCCCCAGGTACCCAGCCACGTGGCAGGACTTAGAATAGGATACATGGGATAATTAAGTTAGCTAGTCTGAGAACAAGTCCTAGCTTTTGGCCTAGGCATTTAATCATAATTCAGTCTCAGAATCATTATTTAATAAACTTGGGTGTGTGTGAGAAGGTCATGGCTTCAAAATTCATGTAATGTCTCCCTTCAGCATATCCCATGGGGCCCCATGTGCAGGCAGCGCCTAAGGCCAGAGCACTACTCCAGCAGGGTCCAAGGGATCATTCTGGAAATAGCTGCGGCCTTCAGGGGCTATCAGAGACTCCAATTGGGATGGTCTGAATAAGGCATGGGAAAAACACAAACAAACAAACAAAGCAAGAGCAAGACCGGGACAGCTCTGAAGGGCATCTAGGTTGACAGAAAAAGAGCAACCAGCTCAAGGAGGTCTTTGCTTGCTGAGAGCCCATTCTTTCTCACATGAGGGGGATGCGTCGGGGTCCTAAGGACACACAGACTTGTCATGGGACCTTCTGCAGCACTTACTGACTCCTTGTATGTGAAAGGAACTTGCAACCAGGGCTGTCTCCTGTGCTCCAGACAAATAACACTGGCAGAAATCCAGGGGTGGGGACAAAGAGCTGCCTGGGAAAGAAGAATCTCTCTCTCTCAGGTGACAGAATGTTTAAATAGAGGGCTGGAGAGACAGCTTGGTCAGGAGGCCTGCTCCCCAGAACCCTCAAACAAACAAACAAAACAAAACCACAGGTGTGGGCTGTGGTGGCATGTGTTTGTAATTCTAACACTGGGAAGATGGAGAAAGGCAGATCCTTGGGATTCAATACAGGCTCTGCATAAAAAGTTCCAGGCCAGAGAGACATCCTGCCTCTAAAACAAACAAGCAAACAAACAAGTTGTCCTCTGGCCACACAAGTGCACTCAAAATACAAGTATTCTCTCCCCTATTCTCTCA
>JADRCC010237587.1:0-14303 GCA_019843855.1 Hylomyscus alleni
GTGTGTGTGTGTGTGTGTGTGTGTGTGTGTGTGTGTGTGTGTGTGTGAGGGAGGCCAGCCTGGTCCACAGAGTGAGTTCCAGGACAGCCAGAGCTACACAGAGAAACCCTGTCTCGAAAAAAAGAAAAGAAAAGAAAAAAAAGAGCATGTCTGTGTGCCACGGACTGGGGTTTCTTGCGGGGGAGGGGGGGTCCCCTTGATCCGCGAGACAATGACCAGGTGTGCACGGGATTCGGCTGTGACAAACAGACTCAACACAAGTAGTGCAGGATCTGAATGTATTTCTTAAAAATGGCATCAGACTTTTACAGTCATTGCAAAAGAGAGATGATAGATCTGGCAGCTCAACGGTTGAGGTACATCTGAGGCTACCTGAAATACACTGGATCTAAAGCAGCAGCCATCCCCTCTGAACTGGCGCTACATCCCCCGGGGCCAAGAACGCTTGGGCCCGGGGGACTGAGAACTGCTTGAATCTAGATCCTAGTCCATCTCAGTCAGTGAGTCAGAGAGAGCAAGAGAGAGCACAAAGTGAAAACCAGGCTTATATGGCATACAGCAAGCAGGGCAGATGACAAGAGTCACGTAGGTGGGCGGAGGTTACAGCAAGGGGCACAAGACTGAGGTCACATAGCCAAGTGACCACTACATCAAGGTCCATAGGATCTGGTAACCAGGTGAGAAGCAGGCAGAAGAGCAGTTGAGCCCTCCCTGTTGGGGCTATCTTGGTATTCCTATGCTAATTCTCTGGTTCTGCTGGAGGCAAGGACTAGAAGAATCTAACCTAGCATTTCCTGCTAATTCTCTGGGTCTTGCTGGTGACCTAACAGTTCTAGCTAATGCCCAACCCTACATTATTTCCCTGACAATGTCAGAGGCAATTAGTTCTAGGTGGGTAACATTCTTTATGGAAATTCCAGGCCAGGTCTCATCGCTGGATGGGGCAGCGTTTAGAGATTTATCTGCCTCTGCATCTGATCTTGCAGGCTTTTCTCAATGTCTTGCCTCTGACTCACAGCCCTGAGTCAGGGCAGTGTTTGTAGTCATGATGCAGAAGGGGATTCACACCACAGTAACATGGTTTTGATGTGGAAAATAGTTGGGACAGGGATTCCAGGTACGCAGTGCTCCAGGGTATAGCCTTGGCAAGAGCCCCAGCTGTTTACATAAGGAGTCACAGACAAGGGCATTCTTCCTGGGCACCTGCTGCACAGCTCCTTTTCCCTTTGTTGTGCTTTCACATGGCATTATGTCCTTCTTGCTGATTTTTATGGAGTAATCCTGAACCAGAAAACCATGTCATAGTATGAGGCTTTCTTTAACAGCTAGTAAAACAGAGAGAAGGAAAAGAAAAAGCAATCAGTACCAGCTATAGGTAATATCAGACATTTTACAAAATGAACCAGAGGAGGGATAAATTAAACATTCTACTGGTAGAACTGAATCCAAGGGCTGAGGGGACCATATGCCACATCTTCTGCATGGAAGAAGAGCAATAGAAACTGTATCATTTTTTACTGACTTGTTCTGTCAGTGATTGAGGCATTTCAGCATACAACTGGGAAAATAATAGGTTACTTTCACAATGGTAGAAGTTTAACAAATGCTCAATCACTCACCCTGCATCAGCGCTGTCATTGGTGAGAGCTTTGCCGTGTGATATTGATGCCTTTCTCCTTTCTTATTGCCTTATTCTTTGCAGATTCAATCTGTCTGCAATGGGCCACTAAACATTTCAATTTGCTACCTGTAGAGCTGGACTGCAATGCTGAAACTAAAATGAGAGAGAAATGGATTTAGTGGAACTCAAAAGAGAGAGAGTTTCATGGATTTTTATACAAGGATGCACAAACTGAAACCCACTGATAAGGTACACAAGATCACTTTTGAGTGTGTCATAGAATAGAAGTACATGGTATTAAGCAATTCAGGGATATTTATAGGGAAAATAGACTCGGCTGGGTACATTCGCAGGAGCTGAGACTCTGTCAGCCTTTCTGTGCCTACTGATAGTTAGTGCCATGATAATAGCCTCACATACTTGTAAAACTATGTTTACTACAGTGGTCTGCAGTGAGCTGGTCTAGGAAAGAATGGAAGAAAGTTAATTTTTTTTTTTTTTTGGCCATACCTGAGCATTTAGTCTTTTCATAACAGCAAGTGTTTGAGAGCTGTCCTAACTGGAGAGATGAGTCGTTTTTCTTAGGAGAGCCTCTTATTGTTGTCATTTTCTCTAACTACTGCCTATGCTTCTGTTAACTAACCACAGATCTCCTATCTTACCCTCATCCTGGTTTGCTGCTGTATGCTCTTTTAGACTATGTTTCTCTCTGCTCAATATCTAGGTATTCCAAAAGTCTCCTTACTGAGCCTAAACCTGAGGTATATAGTGGAACGCAGATATGATCAATTGCAAGAATATTGACAAGTACCCAGCAAAACACCAGAGTCATTGAAAAGTAAACCCTTATAACACACGAAAGCACTTCACTGAGGTGCCCATTGCGTCCACTAGACTGACTAAGACCAAGCGTGGGAAATCATCTTATGTAAATGTAGAATGGTTTGGTGGTAAAAATTTAAGCATAGACTTAGTATGTAACTTTATATTTCTATTCCTATGTATATTTACCAAAAAGAATCAGAATAAGAGATTCAAACAAGTACATCTCCACACAATATCCATAATAACTAAAAGTAACCAAAGATCCATCAACAGATAGATGGATAAATTAATGGTACATCCATATAATGGAATATTATCACACTGTGAAAAAGAATGAACTGCTCACATTTATTACAAAACTTCTAAAACATTTTTCTTGACTAAGTTAGAGAGGCCAGACTTAATAGTTAGTATATTATATAATGCAATTTATATGAAATAATTCTAGTACATAATGCTCAGAATTAGAATACAGATTATTGTTGTTGTTGTTGTTCACTATAGGATAGAGGAAGAGGAAAATTAAGAGTAATTGCCTATTGGATTAGAGGTTTTACTTTGGAGTGAAGGAAATGTTTTGGAATGACAGGTAATCAACCCATCATGGGAACATACTAAATGCCCTTGAACTTGCCTTTTGATGTAGGTAATTATCTATGTAAACTTTACCTTAATAAATCATGTTTCTTAAAAAGTAGGTGAGAGGTGTTAACCAGAGAAAGGTAAACCAATGTATTGTTAGTAAAGACAAGCACTCCTAGGTAGTGGTTAATCATGGCTGGTCTCTTGTGGTGCTAGCATTCAGGAAGTAGGGTTGAGAGTGCATAATACTAACTGATCTCTTGGTCTACAGAGTTGACTAACTGAAAGAGTAGTAAATGGCAGAGGCAGGAAGTGCTGTGTTCCTTCCTAACAGCAGATGTGACCTTCCCAATGGGATGGATATATTACCCCGCCCACCCCATGGGCCCTTATCATCACTACTTTCATCTGAAGTATTTATTTAATGAGAGCTTCTTGTGCTAGAGACATTGCGTTCATCTTTGGGAATGTAACTGTGGGGAGGTGGGCATAATATAATGTCATTGAATTTAGTTTCTAGTAAAGGAGAAAGATTCAAAACAAACAAAACATTAAAACCCCAAAATAAACCACACATAAACAGGCAACACAAAAGTATCCAGCACCTCAGTAAGAACTGTGCTAGAAATCAGTAGAAAGATGAAACCTGAAAAATAGGAAGGCTTGCTTTTATTCTACTAGGTAGACTACACAGAGCCTTGGACATGGAGGTTGAGCACCTGCACACCTCTGATACAAAGCGGCAAAACTAGCTAAACTCTTGAGAAGTTGCATGTTTTATTTTCCTTTTTCTTAAAAGTATATATTTCCTTTTATGGGGTAGTTCTCAACCTTCTTAATTCTTTGGCCTTATAATATATTGCTCATGACCCAGCCGTACAATCATTTTTGCTGTACTTTGTAACTATAATTTTACTATTATAAATTGTTATAATATTGTTAACTGAGCTATACCCCCAAATCCCAGAATTTAGTTTCTCCATATCAATCTATTGCTCTCTCACCAACTGCACTATATTCTCCTCAGGCACTTTGTCTGATCATTGGTATAGGGCCTTTGTGTTCTTTTAAACACTATCTTTTTATTCCACTTTCTGCTAAGGATGATACCAGCATTTCTGGTGTATTATACTGGGGTTTCAGCTATTTGCTACTTTAGGCTCCAGATTTCTTGAGGTTGACTTGTTGTCTGAATTCTGTTCCCATCTTGTTGAACGCTGCCCTTGCTTTTGTTTACTCTACTTTCCCATATCTCTTCCAGCCACTCTCTTATCCTATTGTCTTGGTCTCTCTTGAACCCTGTCTGTCCTCAACTTCTCTCTCCACCCTACGTGTTAGTTTATCCACCCTACGTGTTAGTTTTTGTGTGTTTTTTGTTTTGTTTTAGTTTTTTAAGAGACAGAGTGTTGTGTAGCCCAGGCTGACAAAGAATTTACCATGTAGTCCAGGCTGGCCTTGAACTCTTGGCAGTCTTCCTGCCTCTTTCCCCAGCATGAGACCACAAAGTTGACTACTCCTGCTTACTTGCATTCTGACTTCAGAAAGCATATTTATCAGGAAGTTTCTGTCAGATAGGTGTATTATTCTTGTTCCAATGGGAAAATCATTTATAGGCAGTGCTGAGTCATCAAAGCAAATAGCTTTGCCTCATGAGTGCACCTAAGATACTTTGCCATGAGCAAAAATTCTTTCTTACCTGTTTCTGAAAAAGATCAAAGCCAGTAATCTCAGTGCTCAGGAGACCAGTGGAAGTGCTGCAGGCTGGAGCCCTCCTGGACTGCATAGACAGACTTTGTGTACAAATGAAATTTAATGAAGATTTTCAGTTCTCATTGGCTATTTTCTACAGTGCTACCCTCACAGTTGTAGCCTGCTACATGTTGAATACTATAGAGGGTATATTCAATGATGTGGTGGTTCATCAAAAAATATATGATAAATTCTACTGTATGAAGTATACACTTCTATTCCTAGATATATTTACCAAAAAGAATCTGAATGGGAGATCCAAAAAAGTATATCTGCACCCAGATTTCTAATAGCACTATCCATAGTAACTAAAATTATCTGGAAGATCTATCAACAGATACATGGATAAATTAATGGCATATAATGGAATATGAGTGGTGGGGGGGGAGTTGACAGGGGATTCATATTCGTGGAACTTTGAATACTGTAACAGAAACAATCTGAAAAGCCTAATGCGAGAGCTTATTATAGTGTTCATGGGAGAGGATCTTGAGCAAAGGGAACCTGTTTACACATGCAGATTTACAAAAAACTTAAATGCAAAAGACACTGCCTTCTACTAATCTAGGAAAGTCCTACATGCTCTTTATATTTGGCATCATCTATTAGACTAAAAGACTTAAAACAACTTTAGTACCAATCTGGTCTTCTGAAAGGAGACATATAATTGAAAATGCCCAAAATGGATAGCTTTTCTCTAAAGATTCTTGTTTATAAGACTTGCTTAAAATTAGTAGACTTTTAAAAAACAATTCTAGAAGGGTATTTCTTCAGTTGACCATATTTCATGCAAGTGCCAAGTTGTTTGAAACATGAACTTTATTACTGGTTTCATTGTCAAGCTAAAAACTACTTCATTCTCTTTGATATTTCCCATGAGTTTAGAATTGCCACATAACACCAGAAAAACAAAGCAAGGTGAAATAGAAAGAATCCAGACAAAGATGAACTGTTAGAACTTTTCTTTCTTTTTTTTTTCTTTCTTTCTTTCTTTCTTTTTTTCCAACACAGGGTTTCTCTGTGTATTCCCGGCTGCCCTGGAACTTACTTTGTAGACCAGGCTGGCCTTGAACTCAGAAATCCACCTGCCTCTGCCTCCCAAGTGCTGGGATTAAAGGCGTGCGCCACCACTGCCCAGCTGTTAGAACTTTTTAAAATGGCACTCTTGGTTCTTTTGCATTTAGGTGGCTTCCAAAGAGACACCAAGAACGAAAGCAGGACATTTTCTGGGTATTTCAAGGTTGATAAGCAGTAGGAAATCTTTGGATCTTGGTTAAGTTTGCAGGTTTACAAGTGACCAGGACTAGCTCCTACAAATTACTTACTATCTAAGGGCATGTGGGATTTTCATGTGGGATCTTTTTCACTTGGTTGTAGAGAGGGCCTGTTTTTAGTTTACTTTATCAGGGCCACATTAGATGTTGATTCATTTTCTTCTCTCTGTCTCTGTCTCTTCTCTCTTCTCCCCACACCTTTCCTTGTTCCTCTCCCTACCCACCCGTGTGTCTATCTCTATCTGTATCTCCGTCTGTCTGTCTCTATGTGTATATACATGTGACTGAGTGTGTTTCACTTACTTGTGAAGTCTCCTGTTATTTTTACCCATGTCACTGTGTTTCTGCATAATCTTATTAGAATACATTGTTTTTATATTCCTCCTTTTGAGAGTTTGGGAACATCTTGTGGCAATGCTGTATTTTGTGGATTTTTGTACCCAAGAAAATTCTTCATCTATTGTTTATAAATTTCTAATGAGTAGACATAAAGACACAGGAATGTGGGGAATATAAAGTGCCTGTTTTGTATATGGTTACCACGTGGTTATGTAATTTCCCTAGAGGAAACTACAATTTCAATGTAATTGGAATATATGTCAGAGAAGACAATAAATTATCAAAAGTATAGAATATATCTTAATGATTTACTTTATTGACAGACCAGTAACCACTTCACTAAAGAGAATCAGGAGCTTCTTAGCAGAGAAAATGGAATCTTAGAAAAATTTATATGAGGAGGTAAGACTCATGCCAAATGCCACTGGAGTATAGGTAGTAATAGTGAGTGCATTCATTGGTAGCTGTCAAAGTCTTCTCTTACCAAATAATAGCAATAAACAAATTGTTCTATTTTATCCAGGAGGAATTAAGAAACAGGTTATGTGAGTGAGGGGAGAAACATAAGGCTAAGCTAGCAAGGAAAGGAAAACCATTGTTTCCCTAATTCTCATGTCAGCACACATAGGAGGTGTACTCAGCTTGGACTCTGCTATGTACATAAAAATTCCTTTGCTGTTCTAACCAGTCATGGGGCAAGAATGAGAAGGGATCACTGTCTCTTCGAACCAGCTGCCTACAAAAAGTATCTGAGAATATCAGTGGCCGTATCTAAACACCTTCAGACAGTGAGAATTTTGTGAAGAAATTCATCACTTCTGGGGAAGAAAGTTGCTCTCTTGGCCAAGCCAATATGTCTAGAAAACACTAGCAACCTTTCTTCTTATGCTAGCATGGCTGAAAGTTTGGAACCCAGAGGTATATAACTCAGTTCACCTACTGGCATTCTCATCACTAGTTATGTCACCTTAGGCCTCTAACTTCTCTGAAATATGAAATTGAAGTAATACTGATTTGTCCCCTGTAGGATTGTAATGACTGATGGTTATGCAGGCATTTAGCACATTACTAAGTTTTAGTGAATATTAGCTGAAACAAAAAGTTCCCCCAAGAAAGCCAACTGTGAGAAAACTTGTGTGGGCAGTGTATGTCCATATCTGTGAGTAGACAAGTCCCATCAGAGCAAGGTGCATTCTGGGCAGAACTGGGCTTACACTAGGACTGTATTACCCTTACTGTAGCACTATGGATTCACCCTCCACTCTTTTTAGAGTCTTCAAGATTTTCATGTCAAACTATGCTATATATTTTAAGAATAATGTGTTGGTAAGCAATCCAAATAGATTTAAAGCTAAAGAAACTAAAAACAAAACCTTTTAGACTAGAAGTGGTTTATCTTCCAGGAAGCTGTAGATTTAAGTTCTGGCCTTGGATGTCATTTAATCTGTCTTTAGCCTTTAAGTCTTCATTTATAGGCTTAGTTGCAGTATTCATCAGAACTTGTTCATCAGCTCCTTTTCTTCATTGTAGTCAGGGTTTGAGACTTAGTATTGTAAGAACAAAGAAATCAATATAAATTATTTTTAATATGATACATTGACAAGAACAAACAATATATACAACAAGATTTCTCTGAAGTAGATGTTGGTGGTTTCTGGTTTAATTGAATTAGAACAGGATATCCCTTTTCAAGCTGTAATGATTGTTTTAAATATAGGGTGCCAAAGTTCCATACATATTGGAAATGTATTGTATAGCATTCTGTTCTCCAACCCTACTAAGCATAGCACTTCCTAAAACTGATTTCTCCTTAGAAAATTGATGGATAGGTCAATGATGGATGGATGATGTTTGGATGGATGGAGTGGTGGTTGGATGGATAGATGGATGGATGGATGATGGGTAGGGGCATAGATAGCAGGTAGGATCATTGGATCATGGGTAAGTGGGTACACGGATGAAGGGGTGGGTAGATGGAAAAAATTGACAGCATGCAAAGGAGCTGGGAATGAGTAGATTTTCAGATCTTGTGAATAATTGTCTACTATGTCTCTCGCCATCACCACTGTGGACTGTGGACCTCTTGGGGTGATGTTTTGTTTGTCTTTTTTTAATCTCTAGTCTCTCACTCAGCCTTAGAAAAATTTTTCCTTCAGAGACTTGAGCGAATGAAGTTAAACACTGGGTTTTATGATAGTATTTCACTAGTCTTAGCAAGAATTGTATATTTCCTTTTCCTCTCCTACTTACTTTTTGTTTAAATTTCTGAGTAAAAGAACTGGAAGAGTCAGGATGATATTTTACTTACATTGTTGATGATACATATCAGAGTTCACTATTGGGTTTTGCTAATAATAATATCCTCATTGTTTAGTAAATAGAACAGATCACTTGTTGATGTAGAAAATGAACATTCTGACAAAGAGATAATACATGATTTTAGACAGGATTTTCTGGCAGTCTTAGCATTCCACCATGAAAGTAATGTATTGCCATTTTGGAGCCAGGTGTAATCTGATAATTTAACAATTGCTTTTTGATTTAAAATAGAACTTGTTAGCATCTTTTAAAATTGTGTAGATAGTGGTATAGTACTAGAATGGAAGTTTGGTTCTATAAGAACTTTTGCTTCTGGTGGAGCTGCTCTTGTGTTTACTATCTGTGTCCAATTAAGGGGGAAGGAGAACTTGAACTTCAGAAAACTCATTCTATCACTAAACGAATTGCTTCTCAGTGTAGATGGGAAAGTATAGAGCTTCATTTCCATTTTTTTCATTAAGAATTAGAAAAGCAGCAGTAGTGTCTCTTTGCAATATACTATTTTCCATACTCACAGGAGCTTATTATGAAGAAAAATACCCCAAAGCTTCATCTGCCATGCTTTTGGAGTAGTATCTATTTTGAGCTTGCATGGGATCCATAGGGGAAGAACCAAGAATCAAAACCGATAATTGGAGCCATTAATATGATAGAGAACCTCTTCTAATGCATAGGCAAATTGAGATGCCAGAATAAAGAAGTTGAGGAATCAAAGGGGTCACATTTCTCTTCTTAATAGTGTTACTTAGCATGTCAGAAGACAGATTTGATCACATGTGATCAAATTGTAAGATTTTTTAAAGTGTAAAACATAGATATAATGTGAATTTTCTCAGTCAATCACAGGCGTTAGGACTTTCTATGACCTTGTAGTAAGGGGTAACTGCCGGGTAACTGTTGGGTTGGGAGCTTAGAGAAAAGTCTCCAAATTTCACATGGCTTTCTTCTTGACTCATTGGTTTGCTTTTATTGAGGATTATTTTCACAAGGAGAATTCTTTTTTTAAAAAAATCACATTTTATCTACAAAAAAATTATTTTTATTTTCCTTCTACTGCAGAGATTGAGCCATTTTTGTTTTGAAATCCATGATTATAAAGGGGGTGGGGGTAGATCTGTCTCCCCTTTTCCAGTACAAGTTACTATGTGTACAAGAAGAAACTCATCCTGCACCTTGCAGGAGTTTAGCAGAAACAGTAATGCTGGCTATAACTACTACCAAGGAGGAGAAATGTCCCTAGTCTCATACCAGGAGTTTCTTTTTGGTTCCTTTGTTAGCTGCTTTAATTAAGTCAGTATCTGTGAATCTGTGACATGCTAACTTTTCTTAATTGCTTGCAGATAGGGTAAAACTTCAGATTCTCACATTCCCCAAGTCAGTTGAGTTTTAACACTGTGACTTTAAATTAAGACAGGAATTTCTACATGGGATGCAATTTGCAAATGCATGTAAGTCCTGGGACATAGAAGAAGAGGTTGAAATGGAAGAGACAAAATGTGTCCATTGTTTCCTGATAAGACCTATCTAATTTGAGTCTACAATATATCAAATCTTCCTTTTATTACAGTGAAATACTGGAAATTCATTGATAGTGAGAGTTCAAGATATAATAGTAGAGTTTAAACCAGTTTTTTATGTGTATTCAGCTGCTTCGCCCAAGGGTCTATTCTTGTGACCTTTGCATTTATCTAGACTTTTGGGGAGATCCTGGAGACTTTTTATAAAGAGGAGAAATAGTTCTGTTTCTCCCTTGGGGAAAAATGTAAGGATTCTGCAAACTGGGAGCAGAGTAATATATCCTTCCTAGAGGAGGAGAACAGGGTGTGTCTAGCCTCTGGTGATGGCTACACTGCTTCTCTATAATTAGTTTGGAAACTGTTGAACTCATAGGTCTTTGATGTCATGCAACTGATACAGCAAGCAAAAGAGAAAACTGTTCAATGCTTCATCTTAGATTCTAGGCATTTTAAAGATCACCATTAATTTTTACCCAAATATTTAAGTGTCCTCTGAAAATCAATGTAAACTTTTACCACCATTCAAAATGCAAAGTTGTGCATAGCACCATCAGTCCAAACTCCCCTAAAGAGTTGTGGTTTTTAATGAGTAGGCCTCTGAGTTATGTCCTTAATCCATACATTTAGCTCTTCAGACTGGGCTGTTGTCATGTGGTTATAGATAGTCCCAGGGACAGAAAAGAAAAGTTTATGTGAGTTAGAAATGGTCTACGTTCCTTATCACAAGTGTACTTAGTCTTTTCTCTGTCAGTAGGGATCTCGCAGATTTGCTCTTACTCATGTTTCAGAAGATTATAATTCTTCTATCTAGCAGTATTGTTTAAGTTAAATGTCATTTCTGTTTATATCACTAATAATAAATTATTTACCTGCTTTTGAAGTCATATGTCACAGATTTTCTAGATGAAAACTGTAAGATGAACGAATATATTTGTATATATATATATGGTGTTGCTCACCTAAGTAGCTGTTTTGAAGTTCTTGGCAAAATTATGTTTTGTAGATAGTAGAAAAGAAGGAAGAGCTCCTATGAGTCACATTGAAGAATGTTCTGCAACAGCTGGCCCTTGGTCAGTTCCTGCAAGCCCTTGGACCATTGCACTTACCCTTCTTTATATGTTTTTGTTTTTTTCATTTTTAGATAGAATGGGTTAGAGAAGCCAAGTCACATCACTCCACACAAGAGTGCTAGTAACTCCTCCTCTAGAAGAGATCAGAAAGTCTAACTATACTCCTTATCCTCCACAGAGACTATCACCTTCCTTTTCTAAATTGTTTTTCCCCATGATGACTTTCTTCAAACTGAGTGAAACCCTGAGTAATGGAGAGAGAAAGAATCTTAGACAAGATTGATAGACATATGAGTTATATGAATCAACAATCAAAGATTAATAAATGAAATGAACCTAGGCTAGTGGACTGAGTTCTGAGGTTTCTCTTTTGCCATCAGGTCTAGGTAGTGAGTTGCTAAGTCAGGTCTCATTTTCTAACACAAGTATTTCAAAACAGTCACGTTCTTTCTTATCAGGTAGCTCAAGGTAGAGATGATGGGGAGTACTTACCTTCCCAACTCCAAAGTTAGCCGAAAAGAGATTTCCACCAATCCAAGCTTTGCTGGAAGGAAATGGTAAAACTTTCAACCCGTGAATGGAATATGGGTCAAGGGAAAACTTACATCTTAATTCTGCAGTTTTCTTTGTGGAAATTT
This sequence comes from Hylomyscus alleni, assembly GCA_019843855.1. Lineage (NCBI taxonomy): Eukaryota > Metazoa > Chordata > Mammalia > Rodentia > Muridae > Hylomyscus > Hylomyscus alleni. The sequence continues at coordinate 11,935 of JADRCC010237587.1, forward strand.
CATATCCATCAGTTCATTCATTTTCTCATTTGGAAAACATTCATATAGTATCTCTGGAGTAAATAATAGTGCTCTGGACTTGGAGGTTTACTATTGAACAACACACACAAAACTTCTGGTTTTCACAACTTATACTCTATGGAGAAACACATTTACTAACAATACCATTATCTATCATTTTACTAATACATCAAAAAATGCAGATATTTATAAAAAGAGTCCTTAATATAGATGAATTGCACAAACAAAAGGATCTCTGAAGGTGGAAATAAACAGATTCAAAGGGCGTAAAAGGAGGTTGAAGAAGGTATTATTGACAGATATTCTAGGAAGAGGTAACAAGTGCAAGGTGCCCTAGGGAACCATACGCTGGCCTTTTGAGAACCTGTGAGGAGCTAGTGAAAACAGACTGGTAAGTGAAGAGAAAGAAGAGAGATTGGGGCAGAGTAGTAGTTGGAGGCAGATATGGAGAATGGCATATGGTAGGCCATGACTAAGAATTTGACATTGAATAAAAATAGAAACCTTTAGAGGGTTTAGAGAAGTAGAGATCTACCAGGTATTAAAAGTAGTGCTAGATGACAGGATTTTCTGCAATGACAGAAATATTCTAAAATCAAAATGCCCGGTAAGTCAGCCAGAACACTGTTATGGGGCACTTAAAATGTAATTAATGAACCTAAAGAACGAGAGACTTTAACTCAATGCAATTTAAATAGCATTTAAACATTTTAGCATTTAGGAATGGCTGGCATATTGGGCAATAGTCTTACATTTTCAGTGGCTACTCTGTGAAGAACATATGTAAGGAGACAGAGAAATGGCAGGAATAAATAATTCCTGTAGTCATTCCCTACTAAGGCAAGGGGATAGCTGAAGTTATTTTAGATTTTTGTTCTGTCATGTAGCCTCTGCTAAAGCTACTCCTGTGCATACTGACACTATGTAAGTGAGCTAGGTGGTTGCTTTTCAGTAGACCATTATATGTAGGTCTGTATGCTGTAGTTTGCAGACTCCTGGTCTAGTTGAGATAGTGATGAATAGGCTATCCTTGCAAGTAGAGTTGACAGACTTTATTGGCAGATAGTAAGTAGTATAAAAGAAAAGGCAGGCTCTTGAGTTTCTTGTGGTTTGTGGATTGTATTTTGTGTATTCCAATCTTCTGGGCTACTATCCACTTATCAGAGAGTCCATACCATGTGTGGTCTTTTGTGATTGGGTTACCTCACTCAGGATGATATTCTCCAGATCCATCCATTTCCCTAAGAATTTCATAAATTCATTGTTGTTAATAGCTGAGTAGACACTCCGTTGTATAAATTACCTCATTTTCTGTATCCATTCCTCTGATGAGGGACATCTGGCTTCTTTCTAGCTTCTGGCTATTATAAATAAGACTGCTATGAACATGGTGGAGCATGTGTCCTTATTACATGTTGGAGCATCTTCTGAGTATATGCCCAGGAGTGTTATAGCTGAGTCCTCAGGTAGAACTATGTCCAGTTTCCAGAGGAACCACCAAACTGATTTCCAGAGTGGTTGTACCAGCTTGCAGTCCCTCCAGCAATGAAGGAGTGTTTCTCTTTCTCCACAACTTCTCCAGCATCTGCTGTCACCTGAGTTTTTTATCATAGCCATTCTGACTAGTATGAGGTGGAATTTCAGGGTTGTTTTGCTTTACATTTCCCTGATGACTAAGGATGTTGAACATTTCTTTGTGTGCTTCTCAGTCATTCAGAATTTGTCAGTTGACTTCATTCCTTCTTTTTTAAGAAGGGGAACAAAATATTTATGAAAGGAGTTGCAGAGACAAATTATGGAGCAGAGACTAAAGGAAGGACAATCCAGAGACTTCTCCACCTGGGAATCCTTCCCATATTCAACCATCAAATCCAGACACTATTGTGGATGCCAGCAAATGCTGGATGACAGGAGCCTGATATAGCTCTCTCCTGAGAGACTCTGACAGTACCTGACTAATACAGAAGTAGAGGCTCACAGCCATCCATTGGACTAAGTACAGGGTCCCCAATGAAGGAGCTAGAGAAAGGACCCAAGGAGCTGAAGGGCTTGCATCCCCTTAGGACAAACAACTATATAAACTAACTAGTACCCCCAGAGCTCCCAGGGACTAAGCCACCAATCAAAGAGTACACATGGTGGGACTAATGGCTCCAGAAGCATATGTAGCAGAGGATTGCCAAGTCAGTCATCAATGGGAGGAGAGGCCCTTGGCCCTGTGAAGGTTTTGTGCCCCAGTGTAGGGGAATGCCATGGCCAGGAACCAGGAGAGGGTGGGGTAGTAAGCAGGGGGAGGGGGGAGGGAACAGGGTTTTTGTTTATGTCTTTGTTTTTGTTTTTTTTTTTTT
>JADRCC010237644.1:0-10124 GCA_019843855.1 Hylomyscus alleni
TATCAGACCACCATGGACTAAGGCTGCTCCTCAATAACAATATAAACAATAGAATGCCCACACACACATGGAAGCTTAACAACACTCTACTCAATGATATCTTGCTCAAGGAAGAAATAAAGAAAGAAATTAAAGACTTTCTAGAGTTTAATGAAAATGAAGCCACAACATACCCAAACTTATGGGACACAATGAAAGCAGTCCTAAGAGGAAAATTCATAGCTTTAAGTGCCTACAAAAAGAAACTAGAAAGCACATACACCAGCAATTTGACAGCACACCTGAAAGGAGCTTTTTTTTTCTCTTTCTTCTTTTTTTTTTCCTTTTTTACATTTAAAAATGCAATAAAGAAAAGGAGTCAAAGTTTAGTGGAATTGCTGGTCTAAAAAGTTGAATTTCTTAAAAGAACTACAATTTTAAAACAAAAATGAAAACCCCAGTATTCTGAAGCTAGAGATGTGTGGGGTGTTCTCCTTCACTTCCACTGTTCTAAGATCAGGACAGAGAGGTTCGTGCCTGCTTCCTTACAGGCCTGCCTCCTTCACTTTTAGGTTGGCTCTGGGGCCTGGGTGTCTGGAGTCAGGTAGAGTGCTTTGAGATGAGTTGTAGAGAATTTCTTCACACTAAGAGTGAGACTACCAAACCTTACAAAGGACAAAAATGGCCCATAAGGGGAGCCAGAGAACAGGAATTACGGAGCTCCAAGACTCCACACTTCTGCATTGGGTCAAGAAAGCATACATAAGAAAAGGAAGGGGAAAAATCCATATGTTTTACCATAGTGCAAGGATATGGGTTCTCCTTCTCTACATGGCTTTGGGGGCTATATTTTTTTGTGGTTGAAAAAAATCTCACTCAAAATGAGTATTTTCAGTGGCCTGGGTCAGAGAGGACAGGAGAGAGAGGAATGAGATATAACATGCACAAGTTTTTCCTTCTTCCACTAGCTAAAAGGCTGCCTGTTAACCAAACATTATAGGAAAAAAAGGCAAAAAACAGGAGCTTTTTATGCTTTGTAATTTTCTTTCAACCAGTGTGTCAATCTATTCTATAGTATCTTCTACACCTGAGATTCTCTCTTCTATCTCTTGTATTCTGTTAGTGATGCTTGCATCTGTAGCTCCTGATCTCTTTCCCAAGGTGTCCATCTTCAAGGATGCCTCCATTTGTGATTTCTTTATTGTTTTATTTCCAGTTTTAAGTCTTGGGACATTTTGTTCAATTTTTTCACATGCTTGATTGTATTTTCCTATATTTCTGTAAGCGATTTGTTTCCTCTTTAAGGGCTTCTACATGTTTTCTTGTGTTTTTCTGTAGTTCTTTAAGGCAGTTACTTATGTCCTCCTTAAAGGCCTCTATCATCTTCATGAGATGGGATCTTAGGTCAGCATCTTGTTTTTCAGGTGTGTTAGGGTACCCAGATTTGGCTGTAGTGGGAGAACTGGTTTCTGATGGTGCCAAATTGGGTTGGCTTCTGTTGCTGCTCTTGCCATCTGATTATCTCTGATGTTAACTGGCCTAGTGTCTCTGACTAGAGTTGGTCACCTTGAAGGCAAGTAGAGCTCTCTGACCTGTGTTAGAGTTCGCCTCCTGGGTGGCAGGCAGTGCTTTCTCTGGTTAGGTGGGCCTCCTGTGTTTCTGGTTAGAACAGGTCTCTGGTTAGGGCAAACTTCCAGTGTTTCTTGTTAGGGTTAACCTCCTGGGAGAGGCAGGCTTTGGGTCCCAGGGTCAGGATCTGTCCCAGTTTCAGATGGAAGTGCAGACTGGAAAGACTGTGTTCCTGGTTATGTCAGACCTCCTAGGATACAGGCAGGCTGTGGATGGTAGGAGGATATTGGGCCTGTTGATCTGGCCTGAGTGGAGAAGCAGGCCAGAAGGAAAATGTAGCTCAGGCAAGTGGGGTATGTACCACATAAGCCAGGTCTGTAGGTGTCCAAGCTGGCATAGATATTTGGGTGGGAATCTCACCTGTGTTCATGGTTATGGCAGAACTCCTGAGCAGGCCTGTATGTGTGCCTGGTTACTGCAGATCTGGGAGACAGGCAGAATGTGGGTGTGGAAGGGTATTGAGCATGCTGATCTGCCAATTCACCTTTTTTATATGACACTTTATTATAGAATAAAACAATATTTCAAAACAATTGGCAGAAAGAGGCTTATTTGACATAAAAAATAATAAACAGTGTTAAAAATTTAGATTCCTGCAATATCTTGCTTCCCAAGAGATTTTTTTTTTCCTCTTTCTGCCAAGAATCCCTGTGTGTATATGATGCAGTTTGCAATACGAGCCTACTGGTAAAGGTCTTAGCTCTCTCTGTTGCACCTCCTGAGTATATTCACATTCATATAAAGTATCTAGTAAATAGCTACATTCGGTCATTTAATACTGAACACAATTTACTATCATTGTTATTGCATAGCTGCACATCTCCACTGTAATGTCACCCTATATCTTTTTTTTTTTAATTTAAAAATTATTTTATTTGGGAAGCATTTTAAAAAATAGAAAACTGACCATCACTATTCAAATAAATTAGAAATTAAAATCTGCTCAGTTTTGTGATAATGAAGGAATAGCATTCTTGAGTGTGCTCAGGAAGTTTGCCAAATTAAAAGATTAGTCAAGGAAGGCTTCAAGAAAAACATGCCCAATTTTCTCTCCAATGACTTTTTTATTTTTTTATTAGATATTTTCTTTATTTACATGCCATATGATATCTCTTTTCCCAGTTTCCCCTCTGAAAATAAGAAAAAAATAAAATAAAATAATTTAAAAAAAAATAAAAACAAACAAACAAACAAAACCCTGTTCCCTCCCCCATCCCCCTGCTCACCAACCCACCCTCTCCTTCTTCCTGGCCCTGGGACTCCCCTACACTGGGGCATAAGACCTTCACAGGGCTAAGAGTCTCACCTCCCATTGACTAGGCCATCCTCTGCTACATATGCTGCTGGAGCCATTATTCCCATCATATGTACTCTTTGTCACCCTATATCATTAGATGACTAATCCTGACTAGGTTTGTGAATTTTATTTCAAATTTCAAGACCTCGGTTTTATTTCCACTCTACAAATCTTCATTGTCCATCCATCTTACTTACTGTCTTCTAGTCTTAAAGAGTTTATTCCTTTTAGGCAAAGATCATATGTATAGAATAATGACATAGCATCCAAATAAGGTACTGATCTTGATAACATGCATGATATAAGTATCTGTTCTCATCTGTAGCTATTTATTTATCATTTTATATCATGCATGATATAAGTATCTGTTCTCATCTGTAGCTATTCATTTATCATTTTATATCATGCATGATATAAGTATCTGATCTCATCTGTAGCTATTTATTTATCATTTTATATCATGCATGATATAAGTATCTGTTCTCATCTGTAGCTATTTATTTATCATTTTTTTATATTCTTAGCTCTGTGAAATGTATGTACACAAAGATCTTCCCCTCAAAGATCAAATGTCCAGTGATTACAGGTGAGTTTACAGAATTACCCAGTGGAAGCATTGGGATTAGTGTAGTTTCGGTTCTGTGTGACAGGCCCTATGGATAATTTCCTAGACATTCTTTTTATTTTTATTTCTTCATTTTGGGCTTATTCTTTATGTCGTGTTCCACTTATGATCTGCCTTTTTATAGTACCCTTGGTCCTTCATAAACCAGCATATTATTACTGCTATGTACACTTAATACTTTTCATAAAAACACTGAATGACATGATTTACAACCCTTTATATCATGGATATCATGCCTGGGCTCACATATAGGACTCCAATTATCAGAATCACTCAGTAAGTTTACAATAATGTATGTATTTTAGAATTGAATTTCTTTAAAATTAAAACATTTCCCCTGGGAGGGAAACTGGGGGCCTTACTCAGGAAGTAAACAAACTTCATAAATCCTAGAAAGATGGCACTTAAAGGATTTTCATGTTCCTTCCTCCAGGTTATGAAGCAGCAAACCACTGTTGATAAAAAGGAGTTCCTGCATATCCTGCAGTAAGTTTCAGAATTGTAACTTTTACCAATTTTGCATATTATAAAGGTGTCCCTTTTTATCCTCACTCTGAGTATCAAAATAAATGTGTATGTATGTTTGACAGGAGTAATACATTGTAGTAGAGCTAACTAATTTCTTCAGTGAACTTTCTTCAGTAACTCTCAAGGTCAACTCTTCCCCAGTTTGAGTGAGTAATTTATACCTCATGGGCATGCATAAAAACTAATGCCAGTAGATTTTCCACTTTCATAAGCTCTGATATTCTCAACAGGGGTATAAAAATTGGGCTTTTAATATAATGCTTCCTCCTGTGATTTCTGAAAATTTTCTTTATATTAAATATGTCTAAGAAGCTTAAATATAATTTACATTTTACACAAATGTCTGCATCTACAATGTAGTGTCCATGGCCCTGAGGTAAAAGAACCAGAGGCTCTATAGAAATATTGCTTCTAGACCATAGCTATGTTTTCTGCTTCTCAATTATATGCATTTCTTGCATGTATTTTGAGCTTTAAATACTTCCTTATCTCATATATTTGGAGGTATGACCTTGCGTCCCAGTCTGCTCTTCTTCTGGTTGTGAACCAGTCAGCGACTGCTCCTTGTTCTCTCCTGTAACTTTGTCTGTTTGCATGCTTCTTTAGGAGTAGCTCCCTGTGAAAGTTCTGTCAGTAACTTCTTACGAATCTGAATTTTGTAGAGTTTTTTTCATAAACTTATTTATTTATTTGCTTTACATCCTGATCATAGCCCCTCTCCCTCCTCCCCTCCCAGCTTCACCCTCACAAGTCCCTCCTCACCTCCCCTTCTCCTCAGAAAAGGAGAAGCACCCCTTGGATACCACACTGCTCTGGAACATCTATTCCCAGCAGCGCTAAGTTCATCCTTCCCACTGAGGCCCAACCAGGCAGTGCATCTAGGGGAAGGTGATCCAATGGCAGGAAACATAGTCAGAGACATCCCCTGTTCCAATTGTTATTGGACCCACATGAAGTACATCTGCTACAAATGTATTGGGGGTCAAGATCCAACCCCTGCATGTTCTTTGGTTAGAGATTCTGTAAACCCCCCTGGGCCTAGGTTATTTGACTCTGAAGGTCTTCTTTTGGTGTCTTTGGCCTTCCTGGCTCACTCAGTCTTATCCTTCACTCTTTCACACACCTCCCAGATGTTTGGTTGTGGGTCTCTGCATATGTTTCCATCTGCTGCTAGATGAAGACTCTCAGGATACAGTTATGCTAGGCTCCTGTCTGCAAATACAGCAGAGTATCATTAATAGTGTCAGGGGTTAGCTCTCTCCTATGGGACAGGTCTCAAGTTCAGCCAGCCTTTGGCTGTTTCCTTGATCTCTGCTCCATGTTTATCCATGTACATCTTGTATGCAGGACAAATTTTGGGTTGAATATTTTGTGGTTGGGTTAATATCCCCCTTCCCCCACTGGAAGTCTTGCCTGTCTACAAGAGGTGGCCACTTCAGTCTTCATATCTCCAGCTGCTGGAAGTCTCAGCTATGATTGCCCCCATAAACACCTGGAAGCTTCCCCAGTTCCAAGTCTGCAACTCCCAGAAATGCCCCCTACTGATTTCCATTCTAATTCCCAACCCTCTCCTGATTCCCCTCTCCAAACACTTGATCCCCATCCCAGTTCCTCTCCTCACCTCCTCTCCCTTAAACATGTCAGTACAGGAGACAAATTCCTAAACAGAACATCCATAGCTCAGGTACTAAGATCAATAATTGATAAGTGAGACCTCATGATACTGAAAAGATTGTGGAAAGTAAAGGACACAATCAATAGGTCAAAATGGCAGCCTAAAGAATGGGAACAGATCCCATTACCCAACAGAGGACTAATATCCAAAATATATAAAGAACTCAAGAAAGTATGCACCAACAACTCAAATTACCCAGTTAAAAATGGAATACAGAGCTAAACACAGGGATCTCTAATGGCCAAGAAGCACTTAAAAATGTTCAATGTCCTTAGTCATCAGGAAAATGCAAATCAAAATGACCCTGAATTTCCATCTTACATGCATCAGAGTATCTAAGATCAAAAATTCAAGTGACAGCATATGCTGGCAAGGCTGTAGAGGAAAGGGAGCACTCCTCCAAGTCGGTGGATGTGCAAACTCGTGCCAAGTCGGTGGATGGACAAACTCGTGCCAAGTCGGTGGATGGACAAACTTGTGCCAAGTCGGTGGATGTGCAAACTCATGCCAAGTCGGTGGATGTGCAAACTCGTGCCAAGTCGGGGGATGTGCAAACTCGTGCCAAGTCAGTGGATGGACAAACTCGTGCCAAGTCGGTGGATGGACAAACTTGTGCCAAGTCGGGGGATGTGCAAACTCGTGCCAAGTCGGTGGATGTGCAAACTCGTGCCAAGTCGGTGGATGTGCAAACTTGTGCAACCACTTTGGAAATCAATTGGGCAATTTCTTGGAAAATTGAGAATAATTCTACCCCAAGTCCCAGCTTTACCACTTCTGGGCATATATTCAAAAGACCCCCACCTATACCATAAGGATACTTGTTCAATTATGTCAATAACAGAATTATTCATAAAAACTGGAAATAACCTAGATGTCCTTCAACTACATAAAGAAAGTGTGGTACATCAACACAATGGAAAACTATTCATATATTCATATATATGACATCATGAAATTTGCAGGCAAATGGATGGAACTAGAAAATATCATCCCGAGTGAGGTAACCCACACACAGAAAGACATGGATGGTATGTACTCACTTATATGTGAAGATAAGCCACATATAAGTACAGGCTATCATACACAGACCCAAAGAAACGAAATAAAGAGAGTCAAAGGGAAGGTTCATGAATCTTACTCAGAAGGGAAAATAAAATAGACACTGGAGGCAGATGGAGGGAGGGAATGTTGTAGTTTTAAAAGTGCCATTAGTGAAATCAGGCACCCTTTTACATAGTAGCATCCATTTGTGACTTTGCACAACTGGCACCAAGAAATAAGTGCCACAAATGAAATCTGCTCTAGTCGATTTGCTATGTTAAGAGACAATAGTTATTTTAAACATTTATTTATTTTCATTTTATGTGTGTAATTATTTTGCCTGAATCAGTATAAATGCACCGTGTATGCATGCTGGATGCTTGTAGAGGCCAGAAGAGGGTACTTGATCCCCTGGAACTTGTATTACAGAAAACTGAGCAAGTTTGAGCCCCCAAGTGGATGGTGGGAATGGAATCTGGATCTTCTGAAAAAGCAACAAGTGCTCTTAACTACTGAATCATCTCTCAAGCTCCAAAAGACAATACATTTTAAAATTTGCCAATAACTTTTAAAAATGATACACTTGAGGAATTTTGCTTAGCATTCCATCAACAAATATCCTTTTAGGATAATGTCAACACAGGTAGTTTGTGGCTATACTTAAAAAGTATAAATAAAAATATACATTTTTATCCCTATACATTATGATAAATGTGCATATATGTCTTAATATACATGACTAATAAAATCATGACATATAATAAATATGATATCTAAATAATATGTCTACATATGTGTGTGTAGAAACTCAATGTTACCATCATCACCCAATTACAGAAGTACTACTAAAAAGACAACGAGGTTCTAATCCAAAATAATACTGTTTCTTTAAATTAAAAATGTATAATTTTAATTAAAACAAGCCTCTTTAGGACTTAAAAAATATTTTACATTCTATATTTATAAAATGGCTTCAGTATAAAGTATACTCTGATTAAAGTTCCTCTTAAAGTGATCTTTAAAGAATATTTCCATATCTTCAGTGCTTATGTGATTATTGATAAAAATAATCAACACTTTTCTCTACTCACATTAGTATAATTGTGAGAGCATTACTTCCAGTATACTGAAATTTGAGCATCCTAGTCCATTTTGTCAGGAGGTATTAGGCTAAGACTCAAGGGGGAAAAGAAGTTGCTGTTTGTCCCAGTGCCCCAGTACCTTCTACTGTAAGGCTCCTCTAGTCTCATTGTACAGATGTAGAAAGTGCTTCAATATATTCAATTCTGGGTTAAATGGACATCCTTTATCTAGTACAGAGGACACTATGGACCCCATTGAAGTGAACAGCTACTTAATATTCATTAAATGGAAGCCTCATGAAGACTGGGGCTATCTGTAAATAATTTCTTCCAAAGCAGTGGTGGTAGAACACCATAGAACATCTAACCAAAGTAGAAAAACTCATGCCTTGGAAGAAATAGAATTTCAAAATATATACAGTTATTATTTTAAATTCTTAATATTTAGGCATCATGAATATCCAAAAATAAAAATATAACACATTATAGCTTAAGACAAAAAGATTGCCCAGTGCTTACCAAACATCTCCACTAACTTCTTCAAAAGACATGACTGTTCTGACATGCAAGTCTAGAAAATTAGAGATTTTTGCCATCATGACCAAATAACTCTTCTGAAAGTTCAAAGGCAGTATATATCTTCAAGCAAGTATGCCTCATAAACAGAGAAAATGTTCATTAAAAGTAAAGTTAAAGCCAGAGACAAGCTGAGGTTTCTTTTGCTTTTTATTTCTAGTGCTCATTCTTATTTTTATTTTTATCCTTTACCTAAAAAAAAAAAAAAAGCCTTTTTGTGAACAGAAGCGTAAAACCTAAGATTGAAATTGCACAAAGTCACTGAGACCTTAAATCTCTATAGGAATAATGGTATTCGGTGACATTAGCTTTAGACTTATCTGTGTATGCTGCAGAATATGTCTGTGAAAACTTCCCATCTTTTGGGGGACTTTTTATTGAAAAAATTCTCTCTTATCCCTCTCTGACACAAACTCTTGTGTTTTTCACTCATGAAATACGGCACTTTTCCACCCAAAGTATTGACAGAGTTTTGTGTCAGTGTGGAAATGGTTTTGGGATAGCATCTCTTAAGCTTGATCAATTTTTAAAATTTTCTATACTTTAAATCTCTTTTTAGATGAAAGTAGATTCTCTTTCAAATCCCACCTACAGTGAAAATATTACAAAAGCTTGAATTGATCATAACAAACTTTAGTGGCCCACATTCATCTGTTGGCTTTGACCTCGACTAATGTTGTCTTTTGCTGAGAATTTGTCCCCTCAAACAGAAAATATAATTAGACTTAATGAGTTAAGAAGTTATTATATCTAATATATGGATTCATTCAATAGAAAGAAATGGTCACAATAAAAGGAATATTTTGAGGAAGGTGATGGATCAGAAATGTTAGAATGAAGTTCTGACTGCCGCAGCTGATTGACCAATCAGAACTTCAGTGATGTGGAGAGGTTAGAATGTTGCAAGTAGCCGCTGATTGCTTCTCTATATATGACCTAATAGCTGGTGACAGGTAGACCAATTTTCACCGACCAAAATGCTAAAGAATGCTTTTTCATACTATCTGAGGGCTTAGCTGAGATAATCCAATTTTCTTTGATCCACCTACTGAACGTATCTACTATATATTTTCAAAATTTTGATTTGTGATCTGTTTGTTTGCTGTTATACACCAACATAGACCTGTTACCACATTAGAATATTTTATTCGTGAAATTTGTATTGATGGTCCCAGGAAATAGTTACATATATTTGGCTCTAGAATAAACTCACAAACTTTTTAAGGACTATTGTGCTGTTTTAGGATCAACTATGTGCTATTATAACAAGGTGTTTAATCTTCTTGTTTCCTTCTATATGACTCCTAAAGACATTAACATTTCCAAAGACACAATAATGTCCTGTATGTTAATGATAAGACAGAGTGCAATGAACTACTAGGTATTTTATGAAGGGAATAGTCAAGGAAAGGTCACATCAAAATTAGAGGGTTAAAACATTGAGCCCCAGTCCCCAACCTTATGAAGAACAAAGGGCTTGGAGAGTAAATTGCTTATGAGTGTCCTGGGGTTTAATCAATTAATTTTTATGTAATGAAATCCTCAGAGGAAGGAACTGGGAAGATTGCAGACACATGGAGATGTTCCTGGAGGGTGATACACCCTGACTGAACACTGCAGCTGTGTCTTAGCCCATCATCTCTATCTGTAGCCTTTACAGACTGCTTCATCGAAAACAATAAAAAATAAAAA
>JADRCC010237749.1:0-17658 GCA_019843855.1 Hylomyscus alleni
CAATATTGTACAATCTATATACACTTTCAGCTTATTTGTTTGTGACTATGTCTGGCTGTGTACAACATAAGGGTCTTGAAATCTTGCTTCTCCTATCTCAGCCTCTCTATTAGTAGTATTGTTTAAAGATTTATTTATTTATTATATGTAAGTACATTGTAGCTGTCTTCAGACACACCAGAAGAGGGCATCAGATCTCATTACGGGTAGTTGTGAGCCACCATGTGGTTGCTGGGATTTGAACTCATGACCTTCCGAAGAGCAGTCGGTGCTCTTCCCCACTGAGCCATCTCACCAGCCCCAGTAGTATTGTTTATTTCATGTTTTTACACTATACTACGGTTTCCAGAACAGCTTATATATTTCAAAAGTATTTATATAACCAAGGGAGACATAGACAATTGACTTGGGAGGTAGCAACAGAGAGTGAGACTGAATGCTTTGCTTGACATTTGTAGCTCTTGTATCAAGTTTGAAGAAGAGAATTTTATAAGCTACTCTTTCTCTGAGATGAATGCTTTTCCAGATTATCACAGCCAGTTGTCTCGAGCCCCCCGGGGTACCCTGACCTGCAGGGATAGGAGGCACGACACATCCACCCCTTCCTAAATGATTTTAAATCAGGCCTTTTATTTGTTGTAAGGGAATAGATACATTAGGTAAGGGGGAAAATGAAACAAACGTTACAAAAGATTAAAAGGGGGGAAGAACAGCCTTTATGCTGAGTGAATGTTGTTACTAAGTTCTGAGCCTATAGATAAACCCATGCCAATATTACAGAGAAAGTCTGAGACCCCAGGGCTAAAACCCCAAAGTAAAAAATGTCTTTAGGCTAAAGCCTCCAAGGCAGAATTATCCCAAAGCAAAATGCTTCTAAGCCAGAGAATGCCTTCTAAGCAAGTGAGTGGTAAGGCAATGCTGCCTCTCTGAGCTAGTGAGAGAAAAAGCAATACTGCCTCCAAAGGCAAAACTGCCTCGAATCTCCTTGGAACCAGCTGCTTATATAGAGCTGGGTGACGTAGTCAACTGCCAGTCAGCTAAATTGTTTCTGATTGGCTAAGCCATGTGCTGTGAGTCAACCTGTCAGTTTGGAAATTCAGTTGGGGCTTTCTGAAGCTGCCAACTGCCGTTTGGCTTTTGTGAAAACTCTGTCTTAAAGAGACATGCTCACTACAGCCAGTGAACCAGATTCTTACCCTCATCTAATGTCTGTGCCACCCTCCAAGTAGAACCATTGTTCATTGAAACAGTTGGCGAATGACTTTATGGATAGACCATCTTAATACACACACCATTTCTTAAATGAATGTAACCTGTTCTCTATGGGCTGAGAATAAAGTCCCCCACTCAAGTCAAATAGTTTTGACCATAGCATGAAGTCTGTATCCAAAAATCGTGCCTATAATTCATTCCTCGGTGCAGCAGAACTGTCAACTCTCAGCTTAGCTATGATGGAGGTAAAATCCTTTGGTGATGTGAGGGTCATTGAAGTACAGCCTTATTACAATGAAATCCAATGTCTAAAAATTGTTCTTATTTTGGGCTTGTGACCACAGTAAGAGCCAAGATTTTAAACTCTACTAAATACAAAACAAACAAACAAAAAGAAATATGAAATTCTTAGAATAGTGAATAGTTATTTTTTAATATCATTTGTACATCATCTTGTATTATAAAATTTCATCATTAAAATTTTTTTGAATCTTGAGGCTTCCTGATATTGGAAGTCTCTTTGAAATTAGTATAAATAGAGGAGGTATGGTACTTTCAAGCAGTATACTGGAGATTATAACCACAGCAGGAGAATACCACCTTCAGTGGTAGAATAGACACCTAATAGTAATGAAGTGGAGATTGGTGGGAAACATGTTCATAAGTGTTGTAAGAGCCTTTCAGGTGCTGTAGAGATGGTTCAGTAGGTAAAGTGCTTGCTACATAATAATAGTATCTGGTTCACCAACACCCATGTAAGAACTGGGTGAAAAAGTGTGCATCTGTATTCCCAGGATTAGGTGGAGTGGAGGCAGGAAGATTCCCAGCACTCATTGGCCTGTCATTCTGTGAGCTTCAGGTTCCATGAAGAGAACTTACTTTAAAATATAAAGTAACTATTGATAGAAGAAGACACTTGATGTCAGCCTCTGTATACACACACACATACACACACACACACACACACACACACACACACACACACACACACACGAACACATCCAGACATATACCCCCCCACCCCAAACACACAAAAAACATGTCAGAAATAAAATCTATTTCAGAGAATCCTAAGAATATGAGACTGGAAGATAACCCCTAGTTACTGATCTTAGTATCATTGCTTATAAATGTGTACAAGCATGCCACAGTCTAGGATTATCTTTAAGACTTAACTGAAATAAGGTTATGAAAGTGGTCTATAAACTCTAAAATACAGCATCCATAAAAACTCACTGTCAATTTCACCTTAGTGCAGTGAGCACAAGAACAGAAGAGAAAGTTTGCATTCCCCTAGAAGACTGGACAATTCTTTATGATTTGCAATCAGTCTTTATCATTGGAAGATGAAATCACAGTTTCTGAACATCATCTTTCTACCACCTCTGTCAAGAGATATTGAAGAAGGATAGAAGGTCAGGAGTTGGTTTTGTGAAGACTGTAGACTTTGCTAACGTTGTGTCACATTAGCACACAGCTATTGCTGCCCGATTGCTCTTCATATAAGTCAATGAAAAGAAGACAGAGTATAGGATATATTTTGTTTGAGTTATTTATTTCACTTTATTAGAGTTATTAGTCAAATGAATTGATTCTAGAGTGAGATTGGGATTTTATATGGATTACTATTTGTGCTTTATCCTGTGACTAATGCAGAGTGGTGATGGCTTTGTTCAGAGGTTGGTTTGATGAGTTCAGTGCTTAATAAAGTATAGAAAGTGTGAAGATAAAGAGCATGGACAGCTCTGATGTATTAGAAGCTTGAAATAAACAAAATGTGAGCAGTGCAGAATCAGGAATAGATTTGTGGTGTTAGGATGCAGTCATGGGTTAAAAGAGCTCTTGAACTTTATGATCCTCATTCTGCTATTTCTCCAAGAGGTTTCTCTATGAGCTTTAAAATGATTATATTATAAATGACATTCATAAAATACACAAGTAACGATTTTATAGCTCAGTAACTTTTATGAAGTATGTGCATATTACCAGCTCCTGTTCAGCCTCTGCAGTACCCTCTCTCATCATTTATTCTTTACTAGATGGTCACCAGTTTTTCTTTCTAAGCTACATATTAATTTTTCTTATTTAATATATTCAGAATCTTACAGCATAACCTTCTTTGTGTCTGGTCTTGTTAGTTTGTCCATGTCTTCATGAGACTTATCTCTTTCCTTTTATACAGCATGAGTCTATTCTCTTTTGTTGTTGATTTGTATTGTTAGAAGTGAGAAGTTCTCCACCAAGGGTATTGTCACCTTTGTGAGAGATTATGAATAGTAAAACTTAAATAAGCATGAGATTTGGCTTTACTTTTCCTTTACATGCACACAAAGCCTCATGTTGTCCTTTGACCATCATAGGGGAATAGAGAGGAATTTAATTAATTTGCTAGGAATTAGGATTAGTAAAGGCTTGGCAAAAGGAAACATTTGGGCTGGATATAAAGGATGAGAAGTTGACTAAGTGGGTTGGGAAACTGAAGGGATAATGCATTTCAGGGAGAGGATTGAGGCAGGAAAGCATGGAAAGATATTGCTATTTTGGAATACTGTGTTTGATGTGGATACTGTTTATGATGGGAAGGACATGACTGTGAAGCACTAGGAGATAAGGTTGGGAGTGTCCCTGGGCTCCTTTATAAAAAAGGTTTTGAATATTATAGTAGTAAAGCTAATAAAGAATTATAAATATCTTTGTATGAATATTGAGCTCTACTAGATGAAACTTAGTTTCATATCTTGATGAGTGTCATGTCTGAAAGCACAATGATGAAATAAGAGGAGAATGTTCTGCTTGTAGCAAATGAGGTGTGCACTAGAGTTGCTTGCAGGAAATCTATACTCATTCATATAGGAAAGCAAAGATAGGGTTGAACACATTTCTGAGCATACTCACTTAAGCTGTACATTTCTGAGGTAGGCATAATGGTGCATACCCTTTAATCCCATCACTCACTAGTGTATCTTAGTGAGTTCAAGGCCATCCTGATCTTCATAGAGAGTTCCAGAACATCTAGTCCTACATAGAGACACCTTCCTTCAAACAAAAAGCTATATATTTCTAAGCATAATTAGTTCAAAGTCATAGAGCACATGTTTAAATTTAAAAAAGAAAGATGATGGACACATTCTGAGCATGTTCAGCTTAAGGTCACAGAACACATGTTCAAAAGTGAAAAATGGTGTGTGCCAGTGTAGACAGAGAATGTAATATTGTAAAGAGCAAAGTATACTCTAGATCACCTAAAGAATGAGTTCAGGGTAGCATGAGCTCAGCTTATTCCCTTTGTCTCTCTAAAGAGTGTTAGCTGAGTAAAATGTAGAACTCTAAAGTTACATTTAAAAGGTACTTTTAAAGGGGCAGCAGCTTTCTCACTGTAAGGATTAGAATTTGCTTCTGAAGGCATCTGCCTCACTTAGTAGCTAATAGACACAGGACCTCCATACACACAGCAGTATTTGGATGTTAACTCAGGCAGGGGTAGTGTTCGTACACTCGGAAATGATGCTGATCAAGAAAGCTTTGATATAAGGTCTATACTGGTTCTCAGCGTAAGGGTATTGGATATATGTATATTGCTTGTATCACACAAGGGGTAAGGAGTAGGAGGCTGTGCTGAGGAGAAGCAAGTCTCACACTGATAAATTAGCAGTGCCCTTCCTTTTAAAGCTCATCATTAGAGCTGGGAGATGAATATAATTTAGCTTCCTATGTAAAAAATTAGAGTCGGTCTCCTGGCTCACTTTCCAGCTTCTCTCCATAAGGGGCCTCTTCATTTTGTCCCCAGAAACATATGCTTATTTGTAATGTATTCCATTTCTGGTAATTGGAGCAGTGCCTTTCCATTTTCTGTCAAATATTATGTCCCCTGCCTGTTGATCTTCACAGCCTGATATAATGAGCTTGTGAATTATGTTAGGTTGGAAATCAGCTCTCTAATTAAACACATATGAAGGATGTTTCGCTCATTAGCCTTAAGAAAATCTTTTGTGGTTTTCAGGTGTCTTTGAGTCCTGTGAAGTTTCTGTCCTGGGTAAAAAGAGCTTCAGATTGGGGTACAGTACCTTGCTAGATGGGAGAAAGTGCCATTTTATTCATTTACTAATCACCTGGAGTGAATCGGCAGTGGTTGAGATGTTACTGTTAACAGGCACTGCACATGTTACCTCACTGAACACTTGCATTTCAGAGGGACCGTTTCCATTTTACACATGAGTAGTGGATTAACTAACTTCCCTCAGTACAGCCACAAACTGATGAACAAGGAATTGAGTATAGGTGTGAATTCACAACTTGTGCTTTTGCGATTCGTTACTATAACAGTAGAACAGTTGTATTGTTAAGCAAGTTTCATAGTTCAGTAGAGAAAGCTTAGGAGAAGAACTTTGGGTATCAGAAGGGGTTTTTGAGGATGAGCAATTACTGAGATTTACAGCCTTCCTGAAGTATATGTAGAGTTGGAAGCAGCTCCAGTGCTTCCCTTACTGTGGGAATGAAGCATTATACCAGAACTTCTGGGAAGTTAGCTAAGTTCCAGATGTGAGGCAGCGCAGGGCACAAGAAACTGATCTGAACCTTGGGCATTTTAAAATTGAGACACTATTTACATATTATAAAATTCACTGCTTAAACATATAATTAATTGGTTTTAGTACACTCATAAAGTTATATAACTGTCAGAACTATCTAATTCCAAAACTCATTCCTCACCCACATAAGAAACCCCATACCTTTGGCAGGCATCCCTCAGTTCTCCTTACCCTAGTCCTAGGCAAACACGAAGTCTATTTTCTCACTCTGTAGATTTCCTTGTTCTAGACATGTCACAAAAATGGAATAATACAATATATCACCCTTTGTGGCTGGCTTCTTTCATTTTAGCCTAACATTTTCAAAGTTCTTCCATATTTTAGTATTTCAACATTTTTTCCCTTTTATTTTTTTTTAATGAGATAAAGAGTCTCCCTGTGTTGTCTTGGCTGTCCTGGACACAATATCCAGCTGGAATTTTATTTCTCTTTACAGAGTATCCTCATATTTATTTACCACATTTTCTTTACCTAGACATCATTTAATGTTTGATTTATTTCCATTTTTCTATTTCATATGTTGTAAATAATGATGCTTTGAGCAGCATTTGTTCACAAGCAAGCATCTCCTTCCTTCTTCCCCTTCTCTTCTTTATCCTCCTTTCCTCTTCATTTTCTTTCTACCTCTCTCTTTTTTCTTCTTTCTTCTCCCTCTCCCTCCTTCTCTTTTCTTCATTACCTTCCCAGGGTCTCGGTGTACTCTTAAGTATGTGCAAAGGAGTAGAGTGCTGGGTCTGTGTTTAACATTTTGAAGGCAGCCAGACTGTTTTTCCAATGATGGCTATGTCATTTTACATTGTGCATGCATCATTTTACATTTTACATAGGTCCTCACCATCAATTTATTAATCTTTGACTCTGTTATTGTTTTTTTTAAACAAATACTGTTATAGCCATCTTAATGAATTTGATATCTTTCTGTGGTTTAGGCTTGCATGTCCTTAATGATACTTGATGTTGAACATCTTTTGATGTCTTTACTGGTTGTTTGTATATTTTCTTTTCATAGAGAAATGTCTGTGGAGTTCCTGGTCACTAATTTAACCAGTCTAATTGGGTTGGTTTAATTACATGGGATTTTTTATTGCTTTGTGAGAACTCTTTATATATCCTAAGTACAAATTCCTTACTAGACACCCAATTTGCTAATTTTTTCTACTATTCTTTGTTTTGTCCTGGCACTTTTGGTAGGCCTGAGGCATAAGTTTTAGATGTAAATTTATAATTCAATGTATCAGTTTTTTAAAAAAAAAACAATTGTTTTGTTACTTGTTTTGTGTATTTATAAGAAACTATTGTTGGGGCTAGAGAGATGGCTCTGTGATTAGAATATGGCTCTGAAAGAGGAGAAAGGTCAGGTCATGTCACAACTGCCTGGATTCCAGCCACCTTGCCTTCTGTCCTCTTCAGACACTGCACTCACATGCAACCCCACTCATACACATACACATAATTAAAAGTAAAAATTAAAATTTTATAAAGGAACTATTATCAAATAAAAGTTTACAAGGATTTGTACTTAAATGTTTTTATACCCTGAGAGACTCAAACCAAGATCTTGCATAAATTAGGCCAGTGCTTTATTGCTGGGCTACACTCCTGACCCAACAGCTGCTCAGTCTTTCAATGGTTTTATAGATTCTTTCTTCCATTTGGGACTTTGGATCACGTTGCCTAAATTTCTGTTTATAGTGTGAATTAGGACTTCAGCTTCATTCTTTAAAATGTAATATCTATCTATCTACATATATTTCTGATTTTTTTGTATTTCATTCAAAAAAGGGATTGGAGAAATAAACATAGATAAAGAAAAAGGGATATTACAGGTCAAAAAGCCAGGCATCCTTTATCTACCTGGAGATACAAGGGTAACATGTGCTTCTCTGTTTTCTTCTATATCCTGCAACTGAGGTGATATCTCAGAACTGGAATATGGGGGAGAGGAAAAAGATGAAGATATGAAACAGATTTTGTTTCAGAAGAGAAAGGGATGGGCGTGAGTGTGGGATCTCATGTGTCCAGGCATCAAAACTTGGCAGAGAATTTACTCTGAGCAGATGGAGTTAGGATTTCATTGCCTGACAGACTGACTCAGACTTGCAACCAGCTACCACTAGGGATGGTTTGCATCTCTGGCAAGAGCTATCGGATCGTGGCATTCCTCCTCCTGTTCTAGTAGTGGAGAGTTCACACTCTCCAGAGTTTGCCCCAGTGTTTTGTAAGGAGCTGATGTGTTTGACCTTGGTCCTCAGGAATGATGATTGGTGAGATGGACATTTCTAAGTCTAATATGTTTAAACAGGCAAAGTGACTTCTACAATCAATATTGGTTTAGAGAAGACTTTTATTTTATTTTATTTTATTTCTGAATCATTATTTGCTTTTATTTTTTATTAGATATTTTCTTTATTTACATGTCATATGATTTCTGTTTCCCATCCAAAGGAAAAAAAAAAGCACAAAACAACAACAAGAACAAACCCCTGTTCCCTCCCCCCTCCCCCTGCTTGCCACCCCACCCTCTCCTGCTTACTGGCCCTGGCATTCCCCTACACTGGGGCACAGAACCTTCACAGGACCAAAGGCCTAGAGAGGACTTTTAAATTGGATTGGAGTGTGCATATGTGTTCTTCTAGCTCCTACTCTGCTCTGGAATTAATAGAGATAGGAAATGGAAGCTTCCATGCACTCCAGTGATTGACCTAGTGAAGTCAGCACAGGACATGCTGAGGATGAGTGGGAGGGGGTCTAGGAAAGGCTTAGAATTATTTTCTAAGTAAGCAGCTTTTCAGAAATTATGAATTTTGCAACCAGTCACGATTTTAGAAACTTGTGAAGATGAGCATGCTTTGGATTAGCTTATGTCCTTCCCTTTAGCTCCTGCCTTGCTAATCTAGTCTGGAAATGCTGCCAAGCTCTCCCCAACAAATCCCTGCTTTCATTATGGCACACGCTATTCAGGTGCCCCAGTGCCTGCTGATCTGCACCAAGCCCATCATACTGAAGCTTTGAAATTTATATCTAGCCATGTTTCTTATCTTCCTTCCAGCATTTGTCATTTGCTCCTGGCAGGCTTATCTCTTCTCTGTCCCCCAAGATAGAGTATTAATCTTTACCTGGACCTCTTTCTCCTAACATTTCTTTCTTCTCTAGCTAAGTCCTGTCTGTCCTGTAAGATTTAGCTTAACTTTGTCTTCCTTCCAGCTATTATAGATTAATATCTCTACTTATCAGATATATATAGTAATTTCCAAATAATTTAATGGTAAATGATACCATATTTTAAATGTATTAGTGTCAAATATGAGCCTTTTGAAGTCACTGAATGTTTCCTTTTCTTACCTCTGCTGATAGTTAAGATATTGCTGTGGCTGGAGAAATGGCTCAGCAGTTAAGGCTGTATATTGCTATTGCAGAGGACTTGAGTTCTATTCCCATTATCCATATTAGGTAATTTACAATGACCTGTAAGCCCATCTCCAGGGGATTAGGCACTCTCTTCTGGCCTCCATGGGAACTGCACTCATGTGCTCAAACACACATGCAGACAAGTAATTTGAAAAATGAAAGCCATTTAAAAGTGTGGCAAGGGGCTAGAGACATGGCTCAGTGGTTAGGATCCAGATGGGAGGAGAGATGGGGAGAATCTAGAAGGAGTAGAGGGACAGCAAATCATTAGTATATATTATATGGAAAAATCTATTCTCAATAAAAAAAACCATAAAGAGTGCATACTGTTCTTGCATAGGACCTGAGTTTGGTTCCCAGGTCCCATATTTGGCAACTTACAACTGACCATAAATCTAGCTCCAAGTGATTCAATACCTCTGGACTCCTCAGACACTTGTACACACATGCACATTCCAACACACATGTGCACGCACACAGAGTCCAAATCTTCTTTTAGAAAATTGTGCCTAAGAGCAATAGTATATTTTGTTGATAATTAACATTAAAATTTTATAATGAATAATTGATATTTACATATTAGTGTTCAAAAATGTCTTTACATTTATTATTGTTCTTAATTTTCTCACAAAATGTATGACACTCTGACTCAAAAATGAAAAAAATAGAACTGGTTCTTTATGTAGATAAGGCCAAAATCAAAGGTTTGAGTCTATTGGAAATGCTAGCTAGCTTTGAAATTTCTAAGCAAATCTTAGTTTCCCCTAAAGGATTTATAGATATCATTTAATACTATGGAAACAACCTTGTAGCGTAATGAAAAGGTAACATCTTGTAGTAGACTAGACTTGTGCTGAGATGTTCAAATGTTCAGCCACAAGTGGATCTGAATTAAGAAAGGTACAGACTCTATACTGCAGAGAATTGAATAATGCTCCTACCCTTAAGTTGCCACCCGTGCTTACCCAGGCCCTCAGAATGTGGTCTCAGAATGTGACCTTATGTTAACAGAGTATTTTTCAGAAATACTTGTCTAAAGAGCTTGAGATTATATCATCCTACATTCAAAATGGGGAATAAATCCAATGGTGTATCCTTGCCAGAGAGGGAACACAGAGAAACTTTGTCTTTCTTAGGAGAGAAGGCCATGTGTTGCATCCTTAATCAGTTTGGGTCCTGATAGGGGTGGCAAAGGAATAAAGAAATGACAGATGAGCAGAAGAAACGCTGGGATTGGGTGGGCTGGACTCTCTGAGAAGCGACAGCACAGAAGTTCAGTGTGTTTACTGCATACAGTTGAAGGGAGCACTTACTATATACAGCTGAACAAAGAGGCAGGATTATTGCATACAGGTGAACAAGGAGCCAGGTTTAGCTCTCTGAAGGAGAACAGTTTCAGTCAGTGAACATGGTTGGGGCAGGATTGGGGGAAGAAAGCTACAGTGAACATTTTTAGAATACATTGCCAACAATCTTACTTGGATCAGAGGAAAGCTTTGCCATGTCTCTGAGCATACCCCTGAGAAGACCTATTTCCCATGATTCTAAGGCACCAAGGTCCTTGACATGGCCGTCCCCACATTAGCAACACACATTCACTCAGGACTTTAGGAGACTTCACATCAGCAGCCACAAGCCAGGAACAAGCAAAGATTGCTGATAGTCACCAGAATCTAGAAGGAACAAGGCACAGCTGGTCCCTTACCGCCTTCAAAAGTAAAGTGACCTGGACAGTACCTTGATCTCATGATTCTACTCTTGAGACTGTAAGGGGAACACATTTCACACATTAGTTTGCAATTTATTTAATTGAAATGGCCTGTCTATGCTGGATTGGCTAAACTTGTAAAAGGTGGATTAACCAAGAGGGGCCAAAGGTCTCATGCACCCCTTTGCTTCCCCTGAGATTGTTCCAGCCTTGTCTTTCCTAATGCCTTATTCTCCCTCCACCTCCCACACAGTGACACCTCTTAGGTCCCTTGTCATCTATTCTCTTAGTTGCTATTTCTCCCCCATATGGAAGTCTATAGCAGTTCATCTGCTTCTTTTTTCTTTCTTTCAGTCTGTCTGTTCTAGTGTGAACCCTGTCTTATTTGCACAGGCATGCTATAGTTGTCTTGGGACTGGAGCTCATCTTGCTCATTTTTGTATTTCTACATTACCTACCAGGAATCCTCATTCATAACACCTGTTATTTGCTGAGTTTCTGTTTTCCTGATCACACGCCTAGCAGATTGTTTTTTTCCTAGCCTTTCACTAAACTGTACTTAATATCCTTTTCTTTCTATTTCTTTTTTTGAGCCAGGATCTTGCTAAATAGTCTAGGCTGCTCTGGAGCATGTTCTGTGACTGGAGTCAGTTTTGATCTTGCAGTTTTTCTTGGCTTAGCCTCCTGCAGGCATCCCTATACTCTGTAAGTTTTCTTTTCAGTAGTGAGGATCAAATCCAGGTCCTAGTGAATTATGGGTAAGCCCTCTACCTATGAGATACACCCATAGAAAAAAATATTTTTAGCTTTGACAATTTAACACTGAAAGTTGGTTGAAGTCTTCTGTAATAATATGCTCTCTAAGAAATACCCCTGAATTGGGAGTCTGAATGTGAACTCTGGCCCCAGATCTGACTTGTTAAGTTTTATCTCTAGAGAACATTTGTTATTTTTATGTCTGAGAGTCATTTCTCCTTTTAGTATGGGAATACAGGTTTTTCTAGGGAGTATTTCCTCTCTGGCACTCAGACTTTGGACAGAGCCCATTTTATCTCTGACTCCAAGGATGAGCATGTAAGTCATGCCTTGCTAATAAGAGCACTGCACTCTCGTCCACAGAGAAAGGTTAAGCATAAGCTTCTAATCTTAGTTTGAATTAGTCATTCTGACTTTTGATTTTTAGAGCATAGATTTACCTTTTTTGCAGTGGGCTTGAATTTTGGAGGGAGGGTCAACAAGTGAAGCCAAAACAAACATGATAAGAAAGTAGGTCTTTTGAATGCCTAAAAGTTATTTATCTCAAAACCTATACTTTTAAAATATGTATATTAGTGAGTTTTTCATTCTTCATTTAATTAATTAATTTTGATTTTTGGAGACAGAGTTTCTCTGTATAGCCCTGGTTGTCCTGGAACTCACTCTGTAGACCAGGCTGTCCTCGAACTCAGAAATCCACCTGCCTCTACCTTCCAAGTGCTGGGATTATAGGCGTGTACCACCACTGCCAGGCTCATTCTTCATTTATACTGGCATGTGCAATTTAGACAAGCTTTAGTGAGTTTCTACTTCCTCATCTTTAAAATAAGTACACTGGATTCAAAAGCAGTACATTTGCCTTTTTGTTAATATATGTTTAAAACAATGAGTTGGAGTTTTTTTGTTTATTTGTGTGTTTTTTGTAGTCTAAGTGTTCTTGGTCTCATTGTCCTTATAGGTTACAGGGGTCAGAGTTCAGGAACTCTCCTGGCATTCATTCCAGGATTCTGAAACCTGAACTTGCAACCCACTGTCATTCCACTGTCTTACCGCCAGGGGGCTGTACAAGTGCTGTACAATAAAAATGACAATCTTTGCATTGCATTTAATTTAGTGTTTTTATTTCTAAGTGTCATCAGCTGTTTAATGTCTGAGATGTAATTAATATTTATAATAAGTGATAAGTTTAGAGAGATTTCTGATGCAATAAAAAGGAGTGGATAAAGTAAGACTCGTAAATTCATTGATCTTTTGTTGCAAGTAGAAGTTTGGTTTCTAAAACAACAACAAAAAATCAGGTTTTTATGTATTAAATAAATGACTTGATTGTTTCCATTTCAATGATTTATTTCCTTCCTTGGGGAGTATTCTGTTGTTTAGGGAGACCACCACTGTGATAAACATCACTGATAAGAAACATTCACATAGTGCTTTACAATTCCCACGGTCCTAGAACTGTGTCAGACCTCTGGCAAAATTAACCACTTGTCTCTTGTCCTCTGTGTGTTTGCTTGTGCTGTGCCAGATCCCTACCTCACTGTGGTCTCTGAGGACAGCAGTGGTAAGGAAATGATTTGTGGGCCCCATGGAAGTGGAGTTTACCATATTAGCAGGTATCAAGCTCCACACCTCCTGGAAGCACAGGGTTGGACTGTGGAGGAGTTAAGGGGGAAAAAGAAGCCAAAATCAGTTATTTTTAGGGGAAAACAGCTTTAATTTACACCATATTCTGGTGAGGAAAAGTCTTGGGGCATGGAGAGGCAGAACAGACATGGATTTTAATTAGTTCCTTCCCTTTTTACCAGGCAATCATTTATTCTCAGAGTAATTTATACTTCACTTTACAGTAGTAAATTGCAACTACAATTAACTAGTTATTTCTTTAGTGATTATTTTGTGGTGTAAGTTTCTACTGGGATAGAATCAATAAAAATAATATATTTTTTGAAAACTGGGAAGCTGGCTCAGTTAGTAAAGTGCTTGTTTTCCAAGAACAAGAGCCTGAGTTTGACTCCTAGAACCCATGTTAAAAAAAAAAGCTGTGTGTGATGGCTTGGCTAGTGTGTGCAATCCTAGTGCATATCACTGGACTTTCGGGCCAGCTAGTTTGTCATTTGGTGAGCTTTAGCCCAGAGGAGACCTCGTTTAAAAACAAGGTTTACAGTGTCTGAGGAATTACACTGAAGTTATCCTTTGATCTCCACATAATGTTTACACAAATGCACCTACATACATACACACACACACACACACACACACACACACAGAAAGAGAGAGAGAGACAGAGACAGAGAGAGAGAGAGAGTCAAACGGTTGATAGTTATAGTCTCTGCACCTAGCACAGCAACAGAGATTTGTTGAATGAATAAAAGAACGTCTGGTAAGTTGGATGGGTGAATTAAAATCAGCCTGAGTGACTTTGCTAAGGATTTTACATGTCCTAAGTGGAATGGGAAGCTGTGGAAGAGTTTTGATAGAGTTTGTTACCCTGGCCTAACCTGCTGAAAAGTGGACTCAGGAAAGGAGAAACTGGACGCTGGGAAGTGACAACAAAGCTGCTGCAGATGCTCAGGTGGGACTGAGCTGTCAGGTGAAAGTGGGGCAAGAGAGAAGTGGCTTGGTATAAGAAATACTTAATAAATTAGACAGCCAGGGCTTGATTGATTAGACGAGAGTTGAAGGGAATAAAGATACTGAAGCTTCTGACCATGCAGCTGGATGTATGGAGGTGACCCTTACTGGAGGGGAAGTCTGAAAAATCAAATATTAGGGGGAGACGAGAAGTGGCTTAGGCTTAGAAGTTTGAAGTTCAGGTGAACATATTGTATTCCAGGACTTCAAGAACTACTTCATTCTTTTTGTCATGATCTTTCACTGAATATACTAAGGCACAAATTATATGCCACAGTAAATGTAGGGAAAAGGTAATTTTCATTGAAAACAACATTATGATACTGTGAACTTCTGTTAGAAGGAAAATGAGTAAGGCCCAGCTCACAGGTGGTTTGATCTTAGGTAAGAGAAGGGCATCCTGATTTATTATTTTAACAGAAGTGGTGGGGAAAACTGGGCAACGCGACAGAAAGTTGTGATGATTGATGGTGGGAAGTTAGGGATGCATCCATCTGGTGACTTCTATTTTCTCTGTTTAGTAGGCGGGTGGGTCAACACAGAGAAAGAGAAGGATGATGGAGGGGAGCTATTTGAGGGAAAGGAAAGATTTGAAATGATCATCTTTTGACCAGACAAACATGACTTGTTATGTGTTGGGGCCTTCGCGATGTGACAGTCTGCTCAGTTGTGCTTCTTTTTCCTTACTGGCATTTTAGCAACTTGGAGATGCAGAAGGTGAATAAATACTCGAGCTGACCAACATTTATTTTAGGTTTCTAACAGATGAAGGAAGAGAATGAAAGGAAATTTAGATAATTGAAATCCTAGATCACAGAATTTTAAGCTGAATATAGAGGCAGGTGAGGAACTGAGACAGTGTTTGTCAACTGTTCAAACACATCAGATTTGTTTGTTGTTTACATTCATTTTTAAAATTATAAACTTACACCCTTGTCATTTGATTGTTGTCACTATTATGGGGACAGTTTATAATGTCACTTAGTTTGAAGGAAACAACCAATATGCTCTTTTGCTCTGCATTATTCAGAATTGAAGAAGTTCAGTAAATCACAAGAATCTAAAAACTTGGGAAACCATATCTTTTTTAAATAAGCCAGTCTTGTCTGCTATGTTTTACTTCCCTGAGGACATCTGTGATTTTTACCTGTTTCCTCAAAGTGTGGGTGTCTTATAAGGATCCTTGCCACCTATGAAGTCTTCATTTTAGTTGTAAGACTTATTCCTTAGCTTATTGTGTAGTTGGCACCACACCAGTAGTATAGTGCCAAAGACAATCTAAGGAGTTTCTCAATAGTGAATACTTTTATTATACTGTCCTTTTAAAATTCTCTTATCAGTCTCTTGAAATTATATACACTATTTCTCCCTCATTTGAAAAAAATGTGAATCAAAATTTTGGAAAGTAACATTTCAGGTTGTACAGCTAGTAAATGATATCTAGGGCTCAAACTTGCATTTTCCCAACTCTAGACCTCTTCCTAGTTCTCTGCTAGAATTGCAGCAAACAAGAAAGTAGCATGTTCCTTGTTCACTGTACCTTTATAACAGCCTGTGTAGGAATTTTGTAATCACATGCATATCTAAACCCTGAGAATTCATGTCAGTCTTGAGTTCAGAGTGAGGTAAGATTGTCATGGCTTTTGAATTTGCAACTTGAAGATATATATATATATATATATATATATATATATATATATATATATATATAATGATCTGTAAACTGTTTGGAACTTGTTTTCTTCTGTAACAGCCTTCTCTTTTGTTCCTTCATATACCCACTGGAAAATACATTATGTTTTGTATCACATCTTTGCTTAGGTGGCCAATATATCTGGAAACAGGTCTGTGTCCAGAAGCAGAAACCAGCTTCAGCTGGAATCAGTACCCTGGAGAGCTCCAAGCACAGTGCTGTTGCTGCCTGAGCGAACCCAGAACTTTCTGGGCTGTCAGTGTACATCTCTGCAATGAATTTTACAATCTTACTATGCTAAGTTTTATCAGAATAGATTCTTTTTAAAAGACAGGGTCTCATCGTATATCCCTGACTGACTGGGAATAGCTCTTTAGACCATGCTAGCCTCTAACTCACAGAGATCTGCCTGCCTCTACCTCTGCTTCTCCAAATGGGATTAAAGGTATGCACCACCAACCTTGGCCTGAGTTTTTCATTTCACATATAAAGGCATTCAAAAGAAAATAATGAAAGATAAATGTCTTTGGCAAAAGGAGCATGAGAAAAAGTCAGAATAGGATCCAAGTCTTTATGCACAATTCAATGTGAGATTATACAATAGAGCTATTTTTGATTTTGTAATTGTCTCTCAATAAAGGCATTTCAGATAATGTGTTTTTTAAAGACATATTCTTTGTAATATTTTAATGCTAAAAATAATTGATTTTTTTTTTGTGGGGCTCGGAATTGGATCCAGGGCCTTCCTTTCCAAGGTAGGCACTCTACTGCTGACCTCCATCCAGCTTGTGTTCTAGACTGGTGGAATTTTAGATAACTGTAAAACTACAGCAAGGGGTGGTGCATTTTCTTCAGATTCCCATGGTGGCATAGCGGAGGCTCTTCTTTATACTGAAACAGAAGCAGAAGCTGTTGTGCTTAGTGACAAGTTGCCACATTCTCTATTTCTTGCATGGGCTCAGAGAACACTTTCTTGAAAAGAGGCATGGCAACACGCTAGTCTTTAAATTGCTGCTACTCTAGTAGATTTTACAGTACAGACAGATTCCTCAGTGTTCAGGACTAAAGATCTAAGAGGTTCTGTGGGCTTCTTTGTTTTCTGTGCTGTATGTTCTGAGCTACTTTGCATTCTCTGAAAGAGAACACCTAGGCAGTTCCTACATGAGTCCCCTTGGAAATGGGTTACCAAGCATCTCTCTGGAGCACAGAGAACAGTCCTTAAGTAGTTTAACTGCAAAGAAGGGCCATCCTTGGGCATAGACTCTGTCTGCACATGGCTTTGTGTATTCTGGAGATGCCAGGATCCTACCCCTTCAGGCAGAATTTCCTCAGGCATTCATTCAGCTTATCTAAGAAAGGTGTTTTTCAGAGTTGGCTTCTGGCTTGTTTTTTTCTTCATTTTGTTCCTTTGTTTTGTATTTTTCAATGATAATTTTGCACCTGTAAAATGCTTTAGTTACTAATATGCTGACACATCCTTATTTAACCCTCACACCAGTCATATGGAATGAGTAGCATTCACAGTTTAGCTTGGAGAGTCAGCAAACATTTATTGAATGTTGGTTATGTGCTAAGCATTGTGCGAGAATCTCTCATTTATACACATTTGTGCACACACACATAATTTTAAAGGATTTATTTTTTTCTGAAAAAAAAAAAAA
>JADRCC010237755.1:0-12500 GCA_019843855.1 Hylomyscus alleni
AAAAAAAAAAAGGATGAGTTGGCTAGGGAAGGCCCAGTGTGTACTAAATCAACTTTGGGGAAAAAAAAAAACAGTATACCACCCTAACTAAAACACAGATTTCATGTGGGAAGTGGTTTAAAAAGTGGTCAGACTAGGACCCAGGGCCAGACTTTGGTTTAAAATGGGTTTACTGGGTCACTACATTAGGGGAATACAGAAACCTGAGCCTGGGAATCTAATTAGGAAACAATAGCCTTTGTCCATGTATGAAAGACTAATAATTCTAAATCCATTTATTAAAAAAATGATAGGTCTTGGTGAATGACTAGTAAGAAGTGACAAGGAAAGGGGGTTAATTAAATGTGCTGGGGGTTCATTAGAAGCGACACTAGGGTACTTTGGGGTCTGAGTCACTAAGAGGGTGGTAGTAGGATTACCAGAAAGTAGAAGTAGGACGGTCAGGTTACAGTAGAACTTTTTATCAGAGAAGACACAAGAATTTTCTTTTAGA
The DNA here is from genome assembly GCA_019843855.1 of Hylomyscus alleni. NCBI lineage: Eukaryota > Metazoa > Chordata > Mammalia > Rodentia > Muridae > Hylomyscus > Hylomyscus alleni. The sequence goes on from JADRCC010237755.1 coordinate 494, forward strand.
CATCTCTAACTGGGTGTCTTGCAGTGTTAGAGATGCAGTCCTGGAGCTCTGGAGCTATGTCAGGGATGCCCAAAATTCAGATCTCAGCCTTCTTCTCTCTATGATCACTACCCACACCTTGTTTCCTATCTTGGCTTCAACTATGGTCAGAATAGAGAAATTACCATGGGATCCAAGGAAGGAGAACCAGGAAGAAAAGGATGTGCTACCTGAGAGACCAGGGAGACTGAAGCTCAAGGCCATATGATTTGGAGATCAAGAGAGAGCTATCACTTTCAAGATGTGGTGTGTCAACTGGAGATATGTGGGCAGATGGGGAAACAGGCTGCAGAGAGCTTAGAGTCAGAGGTAGTAGTGGTGCACCATTAGCAGAAAAAAAAGACAAGAAAGAATAGCTTGAGAGACAGAAGAACCCTATGTTTGGATCATTTCTCTACTGGAACTGCTTTCTCAAAGATCACCATTTACCACCTCAGCAACTAAAATATTTCCTATCCTTTGGTTTGATCTTTTTTGCAATACTTGATATAGTTGATCTCATATACTTTCCAGGTTTCTAAATTTTCATCTGTAGCTCTTATAATATTCCCAATAGACAATCTTCTTCTACACTGACCACTAACTCTTGTTCACTGATGTGTCTTTCTCTTCTATACATATCTAGCAATGTCTTCCAAGGCTTGACCTTGGTTCTCTCTTCAGAGAGCCCTTTCAATTAAGCTTGGTAGTCACAAAACTTTCCCTTTAAACTATGTGCCCAACAACCTTTCAAATTAATGTGTGTGTGTATGTGTGTGTGTGTGTACATGCAGACATGCTTGTGCTCACAAGTGTGCTGTGTCTGTGTGTTCTTATCTCATGTGGTGCTGGGGATTAAACTCAGGTTGTCAGTCTTGGCAGCAAGCTCTTTCACCAGTTGAGCCAACTTGCTGGCTTTAAGCATACTTCTTTTAAGTTTGTCTTTCTGAAATGTTTTTTACAGTCCTCCTTGGTATTCAGAATGGATTCTTCTAGGCATTAGTGCACTCAATCTTATTGTCTGCTTTACAACATCTGTGGAATATATCCTTTTATTGTGGTGCTGGAAATCAAACATAGGAGAGCCTTCTACACTTCATGAATTCACTCTGTTTTTGGGCTACACATCTAGCCCCTCTGGGGCCCATCTTTACTCTACATTTATTTGCCCCCAGACTCAAATGTTTCTACATAACATTGCAGTAACTGATTCCTGGAGAGTCTCCCCAACTCAGGCTCTCCTTCTTCAACCCCTTATTTTCTAAATAAAATAACCTAGTGTTCTAGGATATCTTTTACATTGTCACTGCCCTGTGAAAATCCCATGACCACTCTTTAGAACTCCTAGTATAACAGATAAACTCTTTTTGTGTGTCCAGGAAAGCATGGGCAGAGAGAATCATAAGTCAAAGTTGTATTAGACATCACTTGACCTAACTTGCTATCAATTCAGGAAATACTCTTCAGCATTCTTTGGGCAGACCTCTAAGTCATGGGACCTTTCTTACTTCACTCTTTATCTTCAACTCTCTTCTCTGCTACTCCACCCATATTCCATCCCTTCAAATTGGTGGGATTTCTTCTTAGTCTCTTAGTGTAGTAGATTTGGTTTACCTTGATATCTTTGGTCATCTGCTTTGGCAAAACCCTTTTTTAGTTCATAACAATCTCCTCATTTTTGAGGCCTAGCCTGGATATCATCTTTCTCACAAATGACCTCTTGCCTGAATTCTTATACTCCTAGTTCATTTATGGCTGCCACAGTTTCACACGGATTCACTCTACATGGTGTTAATTTTATTCTCACTTCACAACTAACAGAGTGCAAGCTCCTTGAGGGGACAAACTCCTGTTGTATTCCATGCATTTCCCAAAGGCTTGCCCTGAACAGGAATAGGCATAGAGCAGATACTCCATCCATACTTAATGACTCCTACAGGCTGAGGAGGTAAAACCACACAGCAAGTCAGTAACCAAATTTGTAATTAGAAAGCATAGCACACCTTCTGGGTGTGGAGGTGCACACCTGTAATGCTAGCACTGAGGAATCTGAGGCAGAAGGAACTTGAGTTCAAAGCTGTCCAGGGATACGTAGTGAGACCCTGTCTTGAGAAAGAAATGAACAAAACAAGAGGGCTTGGGCTCAGTGCTAGAGGGCATGCCTAAAAGCAAACCAAAGCAAAATCAAAACAATGGCAAAGAAGATCATACATCTTGATGATTCTTTGAGCTCAATTCTGACACATATGAGCTAAGCATGGGCGAGGATGGTTCTAGGAAGGACCAGATCTTAGGCCAGAAAGCATCCTTCCTGAACTTAAGAAACAATGAGAATTACCTCTGTAGTCCAGAGCACGGGCAGCAGGGACCTCTTCTGCATATACTTCATTGTAACTTTCCTCTGGAGAGTATCCTGAGCCTAGAATGAGGAAGAAAATATAGATATATATTCATTTCTCACTCAAGTACTTCCCAGTACCCCAACCCTTGTCTTTTCCTTAGGATCTGACACTTCATGATAGTGCCACCAAATACTTTGTAAAGCTGCAGAACGACTGTGGGTGGTCCTGATCATTGGAGGTACACAGAGAGCAACCTCAGAGGGATGAGGTATGGTGGGGGCTCACTGGTTGTACTAGAAGACTTTCAAAGCAAAAAATAATTGAACTCCTTAACCACTTATCAATTCTGCCAATCTTGACTCTAAACCACACAATTCCCTTGCTGCATCTCCCACACCATCTTAGTGAGTAGCCAAGCTCTAGGGATGGACGGTTGTCCCAGCTCTGAGGAAATAATAGCACCTAAGTGTCTTTGCCAGTGACAGACGTTGCGCACAGTTTTCACAGGGAAACAGTATTTCAAGTTCTCACTAGCCTACTGGGCATATTAAGCACCTGATTATAATTGCTACGGAGGCACGCCAAGACAGACAGGTGACTTAAAGGGCAAAGGGGACCAAGAACACTTTCATAAGCACCTTATTCTTGCTCGGAATAAAAAGAGAAGTCAGAATAAGGTTTTGTTTGTTTGTTTTTGATTTGTTTTTTACCTTCTCAGTGCTACTGATTGAACCTAGGATCTCATCTATGTAGAGCAATGGATAATTTCCTCTCCTTTTTGTCAGGAGCTTTAGCAGTGAGCAGCTGAACTAGAAAACATTCCCAGTCTATCTTGTTCCATTCCGTTAAGTGGTACAGTCCCTCGTGGTGGCAGGTCTGTGGCTGTCTGGGAGACTAAACAGTATGTTCCACCCAGACGCAGGAAATCAGTCGTGAGTATGAACTAATTGGAAAACAGTTTAGCTCTTTCCGTAGCAAAGTTTCCAGGAGACCTTCTTTAATGCCCCTGAGCTCTCATGCATGTGCAGGAAGAGGGCAGCCAGCCCAGTTGCAGTCTGAAGATAACTCTCCAGTTCCAGGAGAAAGCATGCTTACAGGACAGGGCTGGGCTTTAAAGCTAGAGCCCTTTGACCTATGTAAACACACAGAACACAAACTTGGGGCCTTTTCTTGGGCAGAGGCACAGGGCCTCCCGAAGTACAGAGAGAGAGGGAGGGAGAGGGAGAAACAGAGACAGACAGACAGACAGACAGACACACACACACACACACACACACACAGAGAGAGAGAGAGAGAGAAAGAGAGAGAGAGAGAGAGAGAGAGAGAGAGAGAGAGAGAGAGAGAGAGAGAGTCATGGACAGGACAGGTAGTGGTGGTGGTGTTAGTCCAACTCAGTAAAAATGAAGATGAACCAAATTGCAGGTTTGCCTTATGAAATCATGTCCTCCTTGGTTTGCCCTCATTCCAGAGGAAAGGGTTCCTCTTTTCTCTTCAGCTTTGCTCTTTTCACCTTCCAGTTTCTGTCACTTCCCTGTATTCCTCCGGAGGTCCCCTCTTGTTCTCGTTCCCACATGGGAGGTTTGTTTGTGCAGCATGGAATCCTTGTCAGCTGTTTCAGTTTAGTGTTAGCCTCAGTCTCTCACAGCTCCCGTAAACAGGGGACCAGATGCGTTTGGTTCCTTAAAGTATTGGGTCTCCCCATTCTTACGGCAGAGCTAGCTTGTGAAGAAATGCTCATCAGGGAACAAACATCTGTTCGCCAGAAGAGAAAGAAGGGCGTCCTAGGCCTATGTCTGGATAAAGTAATGACAATGACAACTGAGCTCTTAATCTGTGGAGCATATGCTAGCTCATTATGTTGCCATACCATCTCAACTGGGTACACAACATTAATGCTCTCCTACATGAAGACACAGAAGCTGACTCAGAGGAATAGAAGGAGTTGCCCAAGGCCTCCTAGATAATACATTGCAGAGCAGACCTCCCAGCCCAGGTCTGTCTGAACCCTATGGATTCAGATACTAAAATTCAAATGGTAATAAAGGCAATGTTTTGACTATGTCCAGAAGGGATAAAGAGTCAAAATCTGTCTTGCAATCTAGCATTTTTCCCCCTGTGGCAATGGGGTGGGGTGAGGAGACCATAGACCACCGTGCATTTTATACCATTCCAGAATTACAGGGGATGTGGGAAAACTGAGGGGAAGACTCAATCACATAATTATAGTCTCCACCAGAGTGCAGAGGTAGCGAAAGCAGGAATCTTGTACCACGAATGGGCTTGGGCTACGTAACCACTTAAACTTTCCCATGTCGCCTACTTTTGAATATTTTATGCACATGTTGGGGTACTGACGTGGGGTATAGGAAAGAAGGGCACAGCCTCTGACTCCTTCCATTTTCCTGAGCAACGATTCTCAGTCCCTTTGCATCCATCAGTGGTTGTTTTACTGTGTGGTCTGTTACTGGCTTCCTTCAAATTCCACAGCCTAGTGGGACTCTTTAAGCTCAGCCCTGGGTGGATGTATGATTGAAAAGATATTTGATAATTGAAGATGATCTTAAGAGTCACATTAATGCCTGCCTTCTGATGACAAATACAGTGTGAGTCCCTGAGATGTGCAAATACTCCAGTGCACATTTTTTTAACCCACTCAGCTTCATGTATACGCCCTAACATTTTCCCACTCTCTGTTGATTATTCCTGGACACATTTTCCCACTTGCCCAGAGTCCACACTTAGCTGCTTTCTTTGTGCCATTACCATTTGAGAACAAAGGCAAACAAAGAACAAAGCAGTCCTTGAGGTATATAGGCAACGTTTAACACTTAGTTGTTCAATGAGCAAAAGAACGAATGGGCAAATGGACACAAACCCAGAGGGAGCTAGCATTGAAGGGGAGAATCATGAAAACTCCAAAATATCTCCCATCATGCAGAGTTCTAAGAAGGCTCGCAGGGCTGCCAGAGACCTTAGCGGCCTGGGTTCCTCCCAAGCAGACTGGGGTTAATTGTAGTAGAACTGGGGAGTGCCTGATTTGCAAACAGCCTTCTGAGAACCTCACATGAAGTTTTTAATGCCTTGTCTGAAAAAACGTCTCTGGCTTTAATGCGTTTCATACAGGTATTCAAAACTGGGGTTTGAACCTCGGATCTCCACTCCCTTAACTTCTGTGGTCTTTTGAGTAGATTTTGGTCTTCAGTCCTTGAATCGAAGCCAGCGGGTGTTTGGGGAGAACAGCTGCATATTTATCTCCAGAAGACTTGGGCTCTTTTAACCCCAAACAGTGTGAGCTCTGCCAAGGGCTTAATTTGAATTTCTTCAGCTGAATGTCAGCCCTTGTGCTTTACCCCCTACAAAGCCAGGTTAAGCCAAAGAGGGGAAGAAGCGCGCATACTTGTTTGGAAGCTGGATGCAGCTGTTCCAGACAAACAGAGCTGCTGCCAAAGGCCTCTACCAGGAGCTGGGGGTATGTGGAAAATTTTAGCTGCAATGACTGTGGCTGTGGTGGTTGCAGTTTGTTATTTACTCATCTCTGGATATTTTCCTAACCCCATTGGTTGGGACTGTCTCATTCCCCCACTCTCTCCAGTTGTTATGAGGGTAGACACTGCAGGCCACAGAATATTCTTAGCACTTGAAATGCCACTGGAACCCAATCAAAAACCTCTGCATAGTGGTTCAGTCTCCTTTCCTTGTTCCCCCACATCCCCCATTGCATCCTACCCGCCTCTCCTCCTTATTCCACTCTTGTATGCTCAGCTTGCTTTGTCTCCCAGGGGTGAGGCGTGAAACATTCAAGAATCCAGAAAGCTACATCTGTTGTGATCATATTATAGCTCTTTCTCTTTTTATGATTACAACAACATCCTTTCTGAAATAAGGAACAAGCCAGAAGAGACTAGGGGATTCCTAAATCAAAGAATGGAATCTGTATTGTCATTGACCCTGTTGGTCAAAAAACGGCTATACAAATCCTGTAGATAAACCCGGGTTGAAAGAGAGAAAGAAAGGGGAAGTCTGGTGAATTCTTGTTCCTGCTTAGTAGACTGCCTGCCTCCCTTATTTTTTTTTTTCCAAAAGAGATACATGGTCTGAGTCCTATTTTATAGTGTCCACAAGGATATTTGACTCAGGAAAGAATTAATATTAATAAAGTTTGGTTTATTAAAAGAAATACATCTTCTAAAGAGTTTTCAGTGGACGTGGCTAGAGTTTAGCAGCAGAGAACTTGGGTAACATTTGTGAGACTCTTAAATCCAATCCTATGTGTAGAAAGCAAGCATGGAACAAACCAACCAAATATACAGTCAAGCCTAAACTCCCCACTGCTGTCAGGAAGTCAAGTGAAAAGGGCAACTGAAAAAAAAAAAAAAAAGCAAAAAAGACACTCGGGAACATCCCCTCAAAGGTCATGCTGTCTTCCTCTTTCACTTGTGTGTTACAGCCTATTGTCAAGTAGCTCTTGCTAGGAGGCCTCATGGGCCTTGATGGGCAGCCCCTTCTAATAGATGGTCATGTTCATTGTCACCTATCCATTTTTCTCTGGGCCTAAGTGAAGGCTCTCTCATGGTCATCTTGTTCTTCTCTCTTCTAAGTCTTCCTATTGCTCCTGACCTCCCTAGAAGGAATGGACAACAGCTCCCAGAACTTACCTGCATACCATGTTGGTGTCACCGCGGGCATTAGGAGGAGCAGCAGGAAGAGAGCCCCTCTTTGAGTCAGTGGGCTAGTCATCGTCCTTGACAGAGAAGCTTCAGAAGACAAGACTTAGGGTACTATGTGGCCACAAGTACCAGGATAAGGGGGAATGACTTTCAGAGCAGAACCAGCTATGAACTCCCAAAAGTGAGAGGAAGCAGGCACATGGGATCTGTGGGGAGGAAGATTTTAACATTCATCAATTCCAGACGTGTTATCTGGACCATAAACCTTTCTTGCTTCAAAGCATGATAAGACTTCTTTGGATTTATTGTCCCTTTCTCTCAGCAAGAAGAGAAGGGTATTAGGAACTAATCTTCAGTGTACTCTGGGTCCATCAAGTGCAAATATTGTAGGGTCCAAGTCACAGGGAGGGACACTGAAGTTCCAAGACCAGGAAAATACTAACATAAAGTCACATCGAACTAGGAGGGAATCTGGGAATCCAAAGGCTGCTACTTAGGGAGTGTGTCCACTCGGTATTTCTTTTTTTTTTTATTGTTTGTTTTTGTTTTTGAGACAGGGTTTCTCTGTGTAGCCCTGGCTGTCCAGGAACTCACTCTGTAGTCCAGGCTGGCCTCGAACTCAGAAATCCACCTGCCTCTGCCTCCCAAGTGCTGAGATTAAAGGCATAAGCCACCACTGCCTGTCCACTCAGTATTTCTTAACCACGAATCTGGGGAAACATTAACATATATGGCCTAAGACCTTCAGCACTAGAGTGTGGCAGATCTGGATATGCTGTGACGAATCAGCAAATTACGTAACTTTTCTATGCCTCTGTACTTTACCTATACAACAAGAAAAATAGTATGTACATTAGTGCCTGCCACAGAGGGAAACACCAGTGCTTTGACATTATTATTACTAACTTCATATTAGACAAGACTGGATGTTTGCCTTCTCCAGCCTCGAAAGCAGTGACTATAGCTCTGCTCTCTTCTTAGCTCTGGGTTTTGAGGCTTAGTGGTTTGATAGTTGCTTCTAGCTTTTAAGTCCAGCCTACCTGTCCAGCTTTGCCCTGCTGAACTAGGAAGAAGACAGTGAGGTTGAAGAGGACCCACCTAATGAGCCCACAAGAAGAGTATGACCAAGTTCCTATTGCTATCTCATTTTCTTTTCTGGGGTAAATCTTCACAGCAATGAGATGAGATGAGAGAATTCTGTACTGGTACTGGACAAACACACCTTAAGTAGCATTGCTACAACTTGCTGCCCATCAATGTAACAATAGCCACTGGATCTTTCAGCAAGCATCCATTCATCCACATGTTTCCCATGCAATGCCGTGCTCAGAGAGGGAGTCAGTCTCAGACATGGGAACATAAAAAACAAAGAAAGAAAGAAAGAAAGAAACACCCAACTCGATGGCAGAGTCCTTAAAGAAACATCAGACAAAGTCAAAAATTCATTTTCCAAGTTATTACTTCTTGATTTTAGATCTGGAGTGTCTGTAAAGTAGAAGAGAGAGAGAAAAAAATAAGGAATGGAGGTTAAGAAAGTGGAAAGCTGTAGTACAGATGCTATCATGAAAAGAAACTCTGATGGAGATAAAGGAAATAGATTGACTAAAGCACCAAGTGGCAACAGAAAGAGATTTTAAAAAGAGCCAGGGAAATGAGCTCATCGCTGACCCTTCTCCCATATCCAGCCTCAAACCAACGCCTTTGCAGTGGAATAAAGATTTTCCTGTGTCAGCCCCCATACTCTTTTTGAGCCTATGACCTCTCTCCTGCCCACCTCCTCCCCAAGCTCAGACTGAAAAATTTGACTCACCGGAGGGAGCCATCCTTCTACTGGAAGCTGAGAAAAGAGCAGGAACATGCATCTGCAGCCAGCACAAATGAAAACAGCATATGATCCAATTTCATTAAAAAAAAAAAAAAAAGACTTCTCCCCCCACCACCTCCAGCTCTATCATCATCTAAGTCCCGAGTCTTTTGACCTCTCCACAACTGTGAAGTGGGGCAGTTCAGTTTCAAGAACTAACTGCAGTGTACTTACCTGCTTTTTATTTTATGATTTTTGTGGTCTCGTTCATTTCTCCTCTTTCTCCTTGCTCTCTGCTCCTCTCATCAGTCGGGGGCGGGGGGGGGGGAGAAACCCTTCTACTTTAACATTCCTAGAACCAGTGGCTCCTGGTCTGTCAGGGCCTCTGGGATTCTGGTAACACTGCCCAGATGTTAGGACATTTACATTTGCCAAAAGTCGTCTTAAAGCTATATTATCCCCAAAGCTATAGTTGTTACTCCCCAAGAAAAGAATTTGCGGGAGGGGGGAAGCAGGAGGATTAGAGGAGCTAGTGCTGTCTGCTGCAGAAGAGGGGAAGTGTGAATGTCACTGGTCTCCAGCTCTGGGTGGAGTGATGACTAGCATGGGACTTCCAGAGATGTGTTCTGAGGAGCACTACTTTTTATGACTCAGCATGACATCGGGATTGAAAGAAAGGGAATTTCACCAGCTCCAGCAAGGGGCCATATGTAGCTGACTTTAGCTTTCCTCTAGATTTTTCCTTTGCTTCCTTTTTCCCTCTCAAATTCACAATTGCTTTGTCACGTGTATGATACAGGGTCAGACACACTTGGAAACCTTCCCATTAATAACCTAAGTTTTTGTTTTAGATCTTTTAGATTTTTTTTTTAATATTTTCAGCTCCTCCAGTTCCTCTCAGATCCTAACCACCTTTCTACTTACCCAACTTCTTTTTTTCTCTCTCTATTTGGTTATAAGTTTCTGATAAGATTATGTTTTACCAAAAAAAAAAAAATCATGCATTTGTACGTGTAAGGTGTAGGGCTTCAAACCTGGGGCTTTTTGCATACCATGTGAGCATGCTACCACGGGAGCATACCCCTTCCTTACCAAGTCCTTGCCTGAAGAATTAAGATTAATTTCCCATACCATGAATGGAAGGAAAGTATGCCTGGGGAGGCTTTTCTGAAAGGCTCTTTAGATAAATCTAAATAATCTGTTCATGGCAAAGTGATAGCTATTGCTAAGCTGTTTTTCAGCGGTCTTGGATGGAGGGCTATTTATCACGGGGTGCAAGCTTTCTTTGTCTTTTTGCCTGGTAATAACATTATTCTTACATAGTGTAGACTACCATATACCTTTGACCTACTCATAGTTAACATTTCTATCTCTTGAAAAGTCAGTTTAGGTGGATTTAGTGCTATTGGCCTAATATTCCAGCACTTAGGAGTCTGACGCAGGGGAATTGTGAGTTCCAGATTAGCCTAAACTACAGAGGGTATTGCAGGATAGCCTGGAATAGATAGGTTAGATTATGGTTTTGTTTTTTTAAAATCAGTGGTTTCTGTGAAATACTATCTTTTGGATGTTACATCACTATGGTACTCATGAATTCACAGAAGCAGTGGCTATATGCACAAGACCTGCATGAGAGTGTCCACTGACATCCCATCTACCAACCACACACCCTAAAGAGGCACTTAATGGTCTCTGGGGAGAAGAAGTCATAGTCTTCAGTGTTGGAGCCACAGATAAGAAGTTCTAATCTGTAAATAGCTCCCTGCTTGCTCATGCTCATGCAGGTCACCCTAAGTAAATGCACCCAGTCACAAAAAAGCCTTGAAAGGAGAGTGGGGACTTGTGGAGAACAGGAAGGAATTTGTTGTGTTGGGGGTGGAGGGGTATATGAGGTGATGAGAAAGGGGGGATATGATCAATATATACCCCTTTCCTTTCAAAAATTAGTTTTCCTTTTGAAAATTTCATACTAGGGCCCTGTGTTTACATAATTCCACCCCTCCCTTCCCTCACTTGCACCCTTCCATACCCTTGCAACTTCCTCTCATATGCACAACCTCTTATTCAATCCTAAGTGTTCAGCACCAAATGTATGCACATGACCAACATTAAATGGTGTCTGCAGGTTATATGTAAATAATATATGTGTGTAACAAAGGGCATTTTAAATATCTGTATACAGTTGTGAAAGAATCAGGGTTTTTGATGTTGTTGTTGCTTGTTTTGTTAGTTTTTTTTTTTTCAAGATAGGGTTTCTCTTTGTAGCTCTGACTGTCCTGGAAGTCACTCCATAGACCAGGTTAGCCTTGAACTCAGAGATCTGCCTGCCTCTGCTTCTTGAGTGCTGGGATTAAATTGTGTGCCACCATGCCTGGCTAAGAATCTGTACCCTTTCAAAGGAAAAAAAAATCAGTAGTTGTAGGAAAAAAAATTTTATTTTTGCTCCATGTATATTAATCCATTGGTAAGAGCTTCTTGATCTTCAAGAGAAGAATTGGGTGTATAATTTTACAAAGTTCAATAGGAAGCATGAAATTGATTTCATTTTCAAAGCACCAGTTACATATATGTATTGAATATCTAGCATGGGTTCAAAAAGGTGGTACAATATCAAAAAGCAAAAGGCTTAATTTTGCCCCATTATTTAATAAAATATTACCTTATAAATTATTTATAATATATTTATTTAATAAATTTATATATAAACAATAAATAAATATTTAATGAAATGTGAAAGGGTGATGGGCAGAATGATGATGAATACAACAGATAAAATCCCTGATATCTTGTTATTCATTTATAATTATTCAATGAATATATATCGAGCATCTATTATGTGCCACATATTTCTCTAGACACTTGAAAAACTTCAGGGAAACAAAAAGAAAACAATCACATCGAAGAAAAATGTGCTTAATGACCAGTGAATGTGCTTAGGGAATTATTGTTGCTCAGATCAAATAAAGTACGCATCAATGAAATGGTGTTGAGCAAAGAATGCAGTTTCTTTAATCTTATAGGACTTGCATCCAGTTCCCAGAGAATTTATGTGAGTATCGGAGAGAAGGATGGCTCAGACAATTGGAAAACAAGACAACACCAATAGTAATAAAGTACCAAAAACTATAGTGTAGTTTCTGTGGACTCTAGGTGGAGGCCAGTAGTGGGGAGGTAAG
>JADRCC010237771.1:0-13675 GCA_019843855.1 Hylomyscus alleni
GGAAGATATTTCATTCCTTCTTAAAAGGGGGAACGAAATACCCATGCAAGGAGTTGCAGAGACTAACTATGGAGCAGAGACTGAAGGAAGGGCACTCCAGCCTGATATAGCTGTCTCCTGAGAGGCTCTGACAGTGTCTGACTAATACAGAAGTAGAGGCTCACAGCCATCCATTGAACTGAGTATAGGATCCCCAATGAAGGAGTTAGAGAAAGAACCAATGGAGTTGAAGCGTTTGCAGCCTCTTGGGACGAACATCAATATGGACTGACCAACGCCCTCAGAGCTCCCAGAGATTCAACCACCAACCAAGGAGTACACATGGTGGGACTGATTGTTCTAGCAGCATGTGTATAGTAGAGGATTGCAAAGTCGGTCATCAATGGGAGGAGAGGCCCTTGGCACTGTGAAGGTTCTGTGCCCCAGTGTAGGGGAAGGACAGGGCAGATAAGTGGGAGAAGGTGGGGTGGCAGGCATGGGGAGGGGGGAGGCAACAGGGGTTTGTTCTTGTTGTTTTTGTTTGTTCATTAAAAATAAAATAAAAAAGAAATTAAGTTGTAAGTCAAAACAGAAGAGGGTTCAATAAGATTTTTCAAAACAAAAAAAAAAAAAAAGGAATACAATTGGTTTTAAGTATACCTTCTTTGTACTCTTATAGCATTGTACTAGTGAAAAACCTCACCAGGAATTCATTGCCCTGCTTGCTCAGTGCCAGAAGGCATCACCTAATACTAAACCTTGGTTCAGATATAGTCTGTTGCAGACACATATATGCCTTCTCTATCTTTGTTTATATATATATATTTGTATAATCACCATTGGAAAGCAAATGTGCATTGCAGTTAATCTAAATACAGAATACTAGCAGGAAAATTACTCTTGTCAGGAGCATGCTTTTGAATCCTAACCGGGATTATATGTTCTGGTAGGCTGAACATTATTTTTAAAATGAAATGGACAACCATCGTCACAATGTTAAGTCCTGGCACACGCATACTGAGTGCTAAGATCTAGTGATCAGAGTGGGAATCATTTATAGTCTTAAAAGGACATCGTCCAGTCGTGGTGTGAGATGCATGCCTGCAAAAACCGCCTAAGATGTAGGAGGCATGGTGGGTAAAGTTGTGAGTCTGGTGAGGGACTTCACAGATGGCATGATTAAGCTGGATGTTGAAACGGGCACTGGCGATTTTCATGTGGCTGAATGTGGAGCCTCTAACACTGAGGAAATATCACACAGGACATTGCCAAACAACACAGTGAAAATTAAGAGGCCAGATAACCGTTAGTTGGAAGAATTAAAATGATAGACTTATCCAACTGTTAGATCACGGTGAGCCGTTTCATTTTTACGGGTAGTTAAAACTTTATCACACAGACCATGGGCAGCCAGTGGGTATTTTTGACTAGCCTTTATCTGTTTGGATTTGTAGTTGCTTAAGATCTTTCTAGTAACAGAGCAGTTGGGGTAACTGGCAGTGTGAGACACACACTGAAGGACATGATAAATTAATAGGTGTTATCTTGGCTGTGGCTCTACGGAGGATGCACAGGAGACAGGGCGAAATGATGTCCAGAGACTCTACATTGATCATAATGATAATTGAGTGATATGTAAACCTACCTTCTTTTTATAATGCCTCTTGATGTTCATATATAAAAGAATAACCACTAGTCACAGAGTAAATCTCACTGTGTGTGTTTATTACAGATCTCAGATTGGGAAATTATGCTAATTGAACCTACTATATAGTGCCATTTCTTTTATTTATTATTTTATGTATATGAATATTTTGCCTGTGTGTGTATGTGTGTGTGTGTGTGTGTGTGTGTGTGTGTGTGTGTGCACATGCATATGTACCATGTATGCCTAGTGCCCACTAGAGTCAGAGGATATTGTATAGTCTCTTTTAAAGTCAGGAGAGTGCTCAGCCATGCTTCTCTTGAATAAACCAGCTTCAGTCTATTCTTTAAGCTTCAGACATTTTCACAAACTACTTTCATCTCATATTCTTGTGTAGGTGGTTTAATACATTGTAGAAGTTATGGCAGAAATGCTATTGAAAAAAATGCCCTGAAAATTATCAAAATGATTTCATAATACTCTCTAACCAGAGCTTCTTTGTCAAAATGACATTCTTGCTGGAATTGATGATTACAAGTTCATTACTTCTTTCCCGAGCACTTACTCAAGACATGTTTCTTTGGGTTTTTTGTTGTTGTTGTTGTTGTTGTTGTTGTTTACTGACATACCATAACCTGACTGCAGACAAAGAAATCTTGTTTTAGGTATCCTCTCTCTATTTCTCTGAGTTGAAAGATAAAAGACAACTTTGATTGCTGAAGGGAAAAAAAAAAACTATAGTTAGCATTTGGCACTAAGCAATATAAAGTTTATTGGACTGTTAGAAACCCTCTATAAGAAAACAAGTCCCCAACCCTCATGAAGACAGGTGCCAATTACCCCCTGTGCCTTCCAAAATTGTCGAGCCATTGATTTTCCCAGTCTGCTTTTAAATATTTTTTTTCTTTTTTTCTTTTTTTTCTTTTTCTTTTTCTTTTTTTTTTTTTTTAGCTCCCGTCTCTAACAGTGGAACTGCAGATCTATTGAAACCTAAGCCTTTTATTTTATAATACATTGGAGAGCTCTCCTTCTCCCCAGGTGCACTAGTCCCCTCTACTGGAACGAACGCTGCCATTCTCCTCGGATGCTGTGACACGCTTGAGACAGCCACTATTGTTCCAGAGGGTGACTTTTGTTCTCAGTGATGTATCAATCATATTTCAGCCAGAACGTCGGTGACGGTGACAACAGACACTTGACAGTGATTCTTTCCTTCTCCCTCTGCTAATGCTCACGGTCTGCTTCCTCCCTGTTACCCCCCCTGGAGGTCAGCTCCTGAACGACAGATGGTGTGTGCCATGTGCAGCAGCTGGCTTCATTCCACTCTGGTTGTCTCCTGCTTCTCTCAAGGGACAGTGCTTGCAAGCCTCTCTCTCTCTCTCTCTCTCTCTCTCTCTCTCTCTCTCTCTCTCTCTCTCTCTCTCTCTCTCTCTGTGTGTGTGTGTGTGTGTGTGTGTGTGTGTATTTGTGAATATTCACAACTTTCATTTGCCATTCAGTGCCTCTCTGTTTCTCCCAGCCAAAAAGCTGGGAAGCTTGGCTCGCTCTCCAGCTACTAAACCCAGATGTCCAGCTGTGATAGGGTTTCCTTTCCAGTTCCCCTGCTGCAGTAGCATTCATTCACAGTCCCACATAAAAGAGTTATCTTACGGCCCTATTTTGTTCTTCTGGATTAGGGCTGTAGTTATGTTTTCAGGGAAATAATTCAAGAGCCAGATCGGTGAGCGAAACACCATAACTGTTATGGGCACTTTCATTGGGATGGGATGAGCAGAGACAGTTCTCTGCGATGGCTCAGGGCCCTGCTCATTCAGGGGCGAACTGACTCAATGCATGGTTGCTCACAAGGACGTCTCTTTTTCTTTCTTCAGATGAATATGCTAATGAAGCTTCAAGAAGCAGCCAATTACCCGGGCACACAAAGCTGTGACAGTGATAGCGTCAGCCACCATGAAGACATTTTGGATACATCTATCGAATCCACCCTCTAAAGGGTGAAAGAGTTAGGCAAAAGGACTATGCTTTTCAAAAGGTGTTTTAAAAGACAGGTATTGTCACGCAACCACTGCCAGTATGAAAGTCCCCTGTCCAGGGCCCTGACCCAGAGTTGTGGTGTCCAAGGAGGCAGCAGAATGAGGTTGGAACTGCCAAGATGCTAAATTGAAATGAGAACTTAAGTTTATTTTATTCCTATATATGGTTATTCTATAAACATGGAGTTTATAGAATTGCTTGACTGGAAAGGGCCCTAAAGACTGGGCAACCAAGTAGATTCCACACGGGATAGTGAGACTGGACTTTATTTTCTTCCTCTTTCAAAGTTTACAGTGCAGGCCTATTTTTTCTTTTTTTCTTTTTCTTTTTTCGTGCCTTTCTTTTGTTTCCTCGGGGCGGAGGCTGCCCTTCTCAGGCAGGATCCTTCTGATCCATGGAACTTCCTTTGTGCCACATGGTGCTGGTGACAGAGCCCCAGTAGAGTTTGTGTTGTGTGCTCACTCACTGCAAAATGAACCCAAGAGGCCAGTCCTCCATAAGCACAAAGGGAATTGTGCACCCACCATAAAATAAAATCGCCTGTGGCAGACGGGAAGGGCCAGCTTCCTTCTAACTGCCGTGCTCCAAGGGCACTACCCTCTCTTAGGGTATGAGTCATGGGTTTTATAAGGTTGTTTTTACCACAGTGGTCTTTTCAAACCACCTGCCAGCTCCCTGAACCAGAGTTTTATACCAATTATTAGTCAACACTGACAAAAGGCTTTTTAGGGCTTTATTTGTTTGAGCCTTTTCAGTGAAAGAAGGAACATTTTTCTATGGTGCTGTCTCACTGCCTTAAACCAGATTTCTCCAACAGTTTCAACAGCTCGTTTCAATACTAAACCATTGGTAATTTCCACTGTCTCTTCATTGACAACCAAGCAACACACCAGTTAACACAGCAGCCTCATTTTCTGTCTATCATCTTTTTTAATTTTCTTTTTCTTGAAGAAATGGATAGGAGAAAGGTCAGTATTTTTATCTTATGAATAAAGAGATTTCTTTGCCTATCCTTTCAATGATTCGAGAACCATAGAACCCTTCTTTGGCCATCACTTAAGAGCAGAGACATGTGGCTTCTTTCCACCTCGTTCTAAATGAAAGCATTTCAGAAGGTGGGAGATTCCCAATCTGGATCCAGTTGAACTACAAGCACTGGATTCAGCATGAGCACAAACCATTTGGCTTTCCTCCCCTCATGTTTATCTTTCAAAGACAAAAGTTAGTTTCTGGCGCATGTTGTTTTGAGTGCTATCGTCATACACGAGACATTCTGCATTAAGGAACACTGATGTGGTCAGTCACTGTGGAAGAGGAAGCATTTATACTGTACAAGAAGGTTAGATTTGCACAGTCTACTGGGTAGGTATTGTAAATAATGATTTTTTTTTCCAAACTTGCACAAATTCAAAACCAGACACAAACAAAAATTGTATTTTATCCTGTTGGTGTTAAGAGGCGTCTCACCTGCTGAGGCTCCCTGTATGCTGCAAGCAAATACAGAATGCAAACCCTCAAAGCTGTTACTATCTGGTGTGTTTGTCCTGTACTTAACAAGTTGTTGTGACAATGCAGGAGCCATCAGTGCTAGAGTGCGCATGCTTCAGAAACTGTACATGAGGCCGGTACAATTATGGCTGAGTAACTGTCTGAATGTACATATCTCGTGGCAGGCTCTAAAGACAGTGTGTGAGAACTAATCAGTCGCTCACAGAGGTACACCGCTCACAGAGGTCAGGTTTCCAAGTTTATGAACCCTAAGGTCTATGCCATGGTATAGATGAAGCTCTGCGCGCCTTTTAGGACATCTTATTGGTGCTACCCTCTGTGATCACCTTTGGGTTGGCTTCTGTAGAGCAAAATTAGCAACAAAAGGTATCTGTGCAGATTTGAGAAATGTCACTAAGTATCTAGGTCCTTTCACGGTGCTACTGCCCCGACGGATATCAGACTGAATTTATGCACACAGAATTGTCACCCTGACTTTGGAACCTCAACTGTGGATCAAATCTATTGTGCAACATCAATCTATGTAGCTGGATGAGTGACTAGTCGCCCTTGTATGATACGTGAGCTAAGGAAATTGCTCATCCTTCCCTGCCATTTCCAGACACACAGTCCACACATGAGCATAAAAAGAACTTCCTGCAATACATCCCAGTAGGTACACCTAGTTTACAATTTAAACTAGTTTGTGAAACATTTGTCTGTACACATTTTATATTTTGTACATTTTTTGATGTAACATATCATGTAAATAGGAAAGAAATCATCTGAAAAGTTTTGTAGTCTTTGTAAAGCACCGACAATAGGTACTTGGTGTCAATGGATCTAACTGGATGATGTATTTTCTATTGGTTTATTGTTCCCCTAGCTTGTAAACCAGCTTGCATATATTTTTTTGCAAATGTGCACCCTGTATCTGTCTAAATTATTACTTTGCCATTAAAGTGGAATTATTTATTGACAACAAGGTGTGGTGTCTATGTGCGGGGAAATTTTGAATAATTATGTGCAGGGACATATCAAGCTATAAAATGTTTCTTCACTATGAATATGCCATCATTAGGGATCTGTGTCAATCTAAATTCCATAAGCACCATAGGAAGGGCTCCAAAGCTTTTAAGTAAATAAGTTAAATAAATACAGTATCTATGTAGCTCCTAGAGTGAAAGTTATTTATTCAGTGAATATTTTTGAAAATTCTGAATGGTATTCAAACATGCCTGATATCAAAATACAAATCAATATAGAAATAAAATGTTAATATTAACTGACTTAAATCAACTCATTCTGTGTTTGTTTTTATTCCACTAAGTTATGTGCTGGCCTTTTAATTCTAATGATTTTGTAGCAAAAGTAATTGGTTGTGTGTGTGTGTGTGTGTGTGTGTGTGTGTGTGTAAAGAATGGGAGGGAAGGAGGGAGACAGAAAGAAAGAGACAAAGGCAGAAAGTCAGAGAGAGTTTATAAAATGCAAAGAAACTTCCTTTAAAATTTTAATTTCTTTCCAAATAGCTTAGGCAGTTCTTTAATCCTAGTAGTAGCATGTATATTTGGATACTTACTGATTTTTTTAACAGCTGGAAAGCACTTGAATTACTTATAATCAGTGTCCTTATTTCTACATTCAGTTGGAAGATTCAGGAAACTTCTACAGTTCATCTCATTTGAGTTGTTTATGAATTAATCCAGTGTCTGGGTTGGCAGTATAGCTCAGTGGTAGAACACTTATCTTGCATGTGAGAGGCACTGAACTTAATATTTTTTAATTTGGGGGAGAAGACAAAACTTGAATATGACTCTTGAATGAAACATTACAGTGCACAGTGGGAATCCCAACATCACCACATCATCGTTCTTCTCCTGTGTCTGCCGACAACACTCTGCAAGTGTTTTCTCACTATAAAATGCGGAGAAGAGTATCTGCCTCTTAGACGTCACTGTGAAAACTAAATGCTATTTATTAAGTAAAACTGAAATGGGCAGTGCATAGCCTTCCTATTGTCACCAAGAGTAACAAAAAATAGTTATTGACATATTTTCAATATTCTTAAAAAGTGATATGTGGAAAAATTATTTTTAGAATAATTCTTTTGTTTGATTTGGATGCTAGAAACTGAACACAGGAAATTGTGTATGGTGAGCATATGATCGATCTGCTACTGAACTCCATCCTAGTCTAATATACATATTTTTGTAAGAATATATGTTTAACTTAATTTTCCCATGTATAAAATGAGGTTAGTGATTGTACTCATTCGTAAGGTTTGTTAGGCATACTAAGGAATAGACCTTAAAGTACTCTAAACAATGCCTTCCATTCCAGAAAAGTTCAATGGATGTTTGTTGTTGTAGTAACATTATCTTAAATTTAAAACATCAGTAATGAAAATAGTTGGGCTTCAATTTATAAATATATTCAATGTGATAGAAGGTTGCTACTAGCAGTATATCCTGCGAGGGTCTGAAAGAGGTGGCTCAGTGTTCACTTCAGATGGATCACAGTTGTTCCTAGCACCCAGATCAGTAGATTAACAATTGTCCATAATTACAGTACTTAAGGTACATCCACATGGTGTACATAATCTCACATAGGCACACACACATATACATAAACACTAAATACATCTTTTTAAAAAAGGTATCTAGTTCAATAGATAAAACACTTCTATTATATATTTACTCATAACATTATTTTGAAAACTAGATACATTAAATGCAGAAAGTTCTGAGAAATGTAGTTGACACATCTTAAATGCTACTCAAGTGTTATTTATTATTATTATTATTATTATTATTATTCAATAAAAGTTTATTATATACCTAACATATGCTAGGCTTCTTATGGATCAGATGAAAAAAGATATAACCTCGTTTTTTCACAGCAAAAATGATGTAGAATGAAAATCCTTAAGATCTCCCTTCCACATGAAGTATCCATTATCTGAGTAGTCACCAGACTCTTCTAACTTGACTGCTAGTATATTCCAAATAAAATATCTTGCTCATATGTGTGGTTTGCTTGAAAGGTATATTTCTGTTGAATAGTTTCCTGGGGAAGTCTGGAGGCATTTGCACAATGTGGTATTCTCCATCATCTCTTGTATACACAAATAGGAACCGTCCCTCACTTTATTGTCTTTGTACATCCCCAGTTTCCTTTTTCACCATGCTTACCATTTCAGTTCTGGTTAACCTAATGTACAATCTAAATGGATTTATGTAACTACATACAACAAGTTTCTAGGCCATACAGCTCGGTAAGCATATGTTAGTGTTCTGTAATCTACCATGTACTGAAAATTCTAGAAGGTCAAAATAAAGGGTTCTCTCCACATTGACATATTTAGAAAAGGTTATTGAAACCAAAACAAATGATTATTTAAAGATTCTCAGACCATTAGCTGTCAAGGAGAAGAGTGAATGACTGATCTGTAGGATAAATATTAATCTCAAACCTCATTAAATCATCAATGAAAATTGCTTAATGTGTTCTAATTTATTCAAAGAAGGAAGTCACGAATTACATCATACATGACATTTTGTCTGAGCCAGATTCGGAGTGATATTCACATGGTCTACCCTTCTGCCTCAAACACATCCCTGGGATTGTAGACAAGTGCCACATGCCCAGGTGAGAGCACTATTTTCTTTCAGGAAACATTCTTGCTTTCCTGTGCCATGTCAAATTTGTCATTTTGTTTTAGATGAACCTTTCACATCTGTCAAACTAGGTCAAAGATATGAATCATTTACTTTTCCAGAACCAGTATGTGAATGTGTAGGGTGGAGGAAGAGGAAGAGAGTGACCCACTTATGAGATTTCACTCACAGGGACTAGAATGTATTTAATCCTCAATAATTAGGTGCTGAATTAAAGTATTTTTTGAATATGGAGATAGCAACTGAACTTACCACATGTTAAATGAGTTTATTAAATGGAAGATTAACTGTCTTTGGAAGTGACGTTTCCTAGGAAGCCAGACAATTAATTAGAAAGCCAGACTACTAATGAGAGCGACTAATAATTGGTGACCAGAGAAGGAAACAGATAACCTAAGGGCTTGCTATCCAGTGAAGATAGTATATTACCTTATATTCAGGGTGCTTTTCTTCTTTAGATGTAATGATCTGGAGACTTCCTCTTAAAATTTCAGTTTCTTCTGCTCTTCAAATCTCCCGTGCCTTAGTTATGTATAGAGCAATTTAAATATGTGAGGTTTCTTTTTTGAACAAAGATACACCAAACAGTTGGTAATGAAATGTTAAGAGTCTAGAAGGCAGGTGGCAACCGAAAATTCCAAAATAAAAACCCTTAGCATAGGAAGGAGGACTGGAATTAATTGCACTGTGGGATGGTTCCCCACAAGGAATGTCCTGACTAAGAAAAGCAGACTAAGAATAGAACTGGAGGGTTCCAGCACTGATCTTCATAGTTCATTTGGGCTTTCCCCAAAAAATTTTGCTCCTTTAATTTTTCATGCACTCACTCAATGTAACATT
Organism: Hylomyscus alleni; assembly: GCA_019843855.1. Lineage (NCBI taxonomy): Eukaryota > Metazoa > Chordata > Mammalia > Rodentia > Muridae > Hylomyscus > Hylomyscus alleni. The sequence continues at coordinate 9,664 of JADRCC010237771.1, forward strand.
TGTCAAGAAGTGTGTAACTGGGGAATTATTGAAATGAGTCAGAATGTTTCTGTTCTAGCCATTCTGTATGGTCGTTTGGAGGGTGAGGATTTTATACCCTAAAAGGTGATCGGTAATAAAGTGCAGTCAGTATTATGGGGTCATTCTGTATAAATAATATTTACCTATCCAACATCCCCAAATAGACAGGGGAATGTCTACAAATCTGCTCATACGTGACTTGGGTATCCATTCTATGTTAATCCTGTGTATATTTTGCATAAAGTGCTATATGAATTGTAGAGCCCAGACCAAAGTCCATTTAGAGAATATAGTGAAATGAACATTTGCTAAGAATTGGTGGTTTGCTATCCAGTTCCCAGACAAGGGTTCTTGCTGGTATGATTTTCTATTGCATTTCTTGATTTCTTTTCTGTAGAGCACTGGGCAGTCTCTTTAATCTTTTCTGGTTGGGATTTGAGACTTAGTAATGGAGCATTGCTAAACAGAAAGCTGGTTGTGATTGAGCTTATGAGGCATATGACAACAATGGGAAAGAACCAAATTTAGCTTCCTGTAGTTATATGGTCACTTTTACAATGTGGCTAACTGTGTAGCCATAGGGATCTCTAGTATAAATAGGTTTACTTGAGATGCTTTATGTAACTCAGACTAGTGCAGTACTCTCAGGAGAAATACAAGAGCTATATAGGCAATTTTAGATTTTCTCATGACCACAGTAACAGATAACTACTAATATACCCAACATAGGACTTCAACGATTAAAAGAACGATTTTATATAATATCTTTTACATGTTTTGCAACCTTCATTATTTGTATAATTTTTAAAAATCCTTAAAATTCATGTATTCTATGCTTACCATTCAGATGTCAAACTTCAATAAGAATAATTTGGTCTGTACTTAGATTTCAATAAAAAAAAATGGAAACGTTTGAAATAAATACTGAAAGTGGGTATCAGTTGTGAATTTAAATTTTAGTAATTATCATAAAAATAAAACTAAATGTTGAGTTCCTAGATTGTACTGGTCTTGGGTGCTAAAACCTTTATGTGCTTGATGGTTAGTACTGAATAGGACAACAGAATTCTTGGGGCACTTGGTCCCTCTTTCAGATGCTAGGGGCTTGCAGCTGAAATGTATGCAAAGAGCTTGGTTCAGAGACCTTATACATTATATCTCTTTGAAGAACTAATTAAACTCATGACCATTATAGCTTCAATCTAAAGTTTGTATCTATATGCAGATGTTACATTTCTTTATCTTCAAACTTTGGTAATGTCTTAGTTTCTGTTTTCTGTGGGTGTGTGACAAAATTACTAAAGGGAGAAATGATACAGTCCACCATGATGATGAAGCCAAAATAGCAAGAACTTGAAGAAGCTGGCCATGGCATCCACAGTCAGAAGCAGAGCAGCCTGGGTGCACACTGCCACTCAGTTCCTTTTCTCTATTTTCACAGTTCAGAAGCACAGCAAGGGAATGGTGCTGCCCACAATGGCCAGTTCTGCCCCCATCAATTAACAGGATCAAGGTCCCCCATTTCCTAGGTAATTCTAGACCTGTTCCATTGAAATTTAACACTAACCATTACAACTAACCACCACCCATGTCTGTTTTTTTGTGAAGTTATTAAATGTGACTACCCTTTCTTTAAATAGCTTAAAATTCTATATCAACCTATTTGTCTAATATATCTAAGCTACTGCTTATCATCTGTCATCTCTATTGTTAATACGTTTTTATCACAGTAACAGAACAAATTTTTCTTGCTGACTAACTTCATTGGTATAACTATAAAAAAAAGTTATACCATGAACAATGTTTTCCATATAAAAATATTTATTTTTTCATGCTTCTTAAAAGTAGCTAGCCTAAGATTAAAGAGCTAGAAGATTCTGTGTATGGTGGGATCCTTCTTTCTCATAGACTGCTTCTGTCTTCATCCTTATGTGACTGGGAAGTGAACAAGCTGTTTGGGATTTTTTTGTTTTGTTTTGTTTTTCGAGACAGGGTTTCTCTGTGTAGCCCTGGCTGTCCTGGAACTCACTCTGTAGACCAGGCTGGCCTTGAACTCAGAAATCCACCTGCCTCTGCCTCCCAAGTGCTGGGATTAAAGGCGTGTGTCACCACCACTCTGTGTCTGGGATTTTTTTGATAAAGACACAATAGTGTTGATGATGACTTTACTTTCATGAACTAATCACCTACTAACAGCTACCCTACTGGGCCATTTAAATTGAGAGGCTAAGATTTCAGCGCATGTTTTTTTTAATGGAGACACAAAGAGTCAGCCTATCACACTTTATTTCTCTATTTGGGTAGCAGAGCCTTCCTCACTTTTTAAATTTGTATTTATTTATTTGTTTGTTTGTTTACATTCTGAATGTTGCTCTCTCATGTTCCCCCCCTTGTAGAGTTCCTCCCTAATCCTCCTTCCCCTTCTCCTCTTAGAGGGCAGCCCCTCCCATATGCCCCCTACCCTGGTGCATCAAGTCTCTGCAGGATTAGACACCTCCTTTCCCATTGAAGCTAGACAAGACATATGTACATATAGTACATATGTATCAGGGAACTAGCACCAGCCCATGTCTGCTCTTTGGCTGGTGAATCAGTCTCTGGAAGCTCCCAGGAATCCAAGTTAGTTGACACCGTTGGTCTTCCTGTGAGATTGCCATTCCCTGTGGTGTCCCTCAATCTCCATCCAATATTTGTCAGTGGGTATCTGCATCTATCTCAGTCAGCTGCTGGGTAAAGCCAACCCGAGGGTTGCTGTGCTAGGCTCCTGTCTGAAAGCACAACATAGCATCATTAACAGGGTAAGGGATTAGTGGCTGCCCATTGGATGGGTCAGCCACTGGTCAGCCAATCCTTCAGGACCTGCTCCATCTTTGTCCCTGCATCTCTTTTAGACAGGACCAATTTGGGGTCAAAAGTTTTGTAGGTGGATTGGTGTCCCCATCCCTCCACTGGGCGTCCTGTCTAGCTACTGGAGGTGATATCTTCAGGTTCCATATCCCAACTGTTGGACACTCCTGCTAAGGTCACCTGCACTGACTCCTGGAAGCCTCCCTCATCCTAGGTCTCTGATACTTCTGAGGGAATCTCCCAATCCTGACCCCTAGACGCTGCGTGTTGCCATTCATTCTCCTGGTGCTCTGGGATTCTCTCCTGTTTCTTCCCATACCTGACCCTGTCTCCCTAGTACCTAGCTCTCCCATCACCCATCCAGGTCCCTTCCTTTCTCCCTCTGCCTCCCATGACTATTTTGTTCCCCTTTCTAAGCAAGATTCAAGCACCTTCACTTGGGCCTTCCTTCTTGTTTAACTTCTCTGGGTCTGTGGGGTATGTCATGTGTATTCTCAAATTTTTGGATAAGATCCACTTATCAGTGAGTACATACATATGTACATATGTCCTTTTGAGTCTAGGTTCTGTCACTCAAGATTTTATTTTCTAGTTCTGTCCATTTTTCTGCAAAATTTATGATGTCCCTGTTTTTAATAGCTGAATAATATTCCATTGTGTAAATTTATCACATTTCCTGTATCCATTCTTTAGTTGTGGAATATCTGTGTTGCTTCCAGTTTCTGGCTTTTAGGGAAAAAAGCTGCTATGAACATACTAGAGCTGTGTCCTGGGAGTATGGTGTAACATATTTGCATACATGCCTAAGAATGGTATAGCTGGGTCTTCAGGTAGAACTATTTCCAATTTTCTGAGGAACTGCCAGATTGGTTGTACAAGTTTACACTCCCGCCAACAATGGAAGAGTGTTCCACTTTCTCCACATCCTTGCCAGCATGTATTGTCACTTGAGTTTTTTATCTTAGCCATTCTGCATGGTGTCAGGTGGAATCTTGGGGTTATTTTGATTTGCAATTCCCTGATAACTCAGGATGTTAAACAATTCTTTAAGTGCTTCTTTGCCTTCCTCACTTTAAAAAAAAAATCAGGTCAGATTCTATAGATTTGTTTTTTTAAGGATCAAAAAAAAAAAAAAAAAAAAAAA
>JADRCC010237785.1:0-26851 GCA_019843855.1 Hylomyscus alleni
TCATATGATTTCTCCTTTCCCACTTTCACCTCCAAAAAAAAAAAAAAACAGACCAAAAAACAAAAACAAAAACAAAAACAAAAACCAACAAGAACAAACCCCTATTGCCTCCCCTCTCCCCTTGCTTGCCACCCCACCCTCTCCCACTTATTGGCCATGGCATTCTCCTACACTGGGGCACAGAACCTTCAAAGGGCCAAGGGCCTCTCCTCCTATTGATGACTGACTTTGCAATCCTCTACTATACACATGCTGCCAGAACAATCAGTCCGACCATGTATAGTCCTTGGTTGGTGGTTGAGTCCCTGGGAGCTCTGAGGGTACTAGTTAGTTTATATTGTTGTTCGTCCTAAGGGGCTGCAAACCCTTCAGCTCCATAGGTCCTTTCTCTAACTCCTTCATTGGAGACCCTATACTCAGTTCAATGGATGGCTGTGAGCCTCTACATCTGTATTAGTCAGGTACTGTCAGAGCCTCTCAGGAGATAGCTATATCAGGCTGGCTTGTACAAAGCTCAAGTCCAAGTGGATCAGGGACCTCCACATCAAACCAGATACACTGAAACTAATAGAAAAGAAAGTGGGGAAGAACCTCGAGCACATAGGCACAGGGGAAAATTTCCTGAACAGAACACCAATAGCTTATGCTCTAAGATCAAGAATTGACAAATGGGACCTCATAAAGCTGCAAAGCTTCTGTAAGGCAAAAGACACTGTCAATAGGACAAAACGCCAACCAACAAATTGGGAAAAGATCTTTACCAATCCTATATCTGATAGAGGGCTAATATCCAATATATACAAAGAACTCAAGAAGTTAGACTCCAGAGAACTAAATAACCCTATTAAAAAATGGGGTACAGAGCTAAACAATTCTCAATTGATGAATATCGAATGGCTGAGAAGCACTTAAAGAAATGCTCAACATCCTTAGTCATCAGGGAAATGCAACTCAAAACCACCCTGAGATTCCACCTCACACCAGTCAGATTGGCTAATATCAAAAACTCAGGTGATAGCAGATGCTGGAGAGGATGTGGAGAAAGAGGAACCTCCTTCATTGCTGGTGGGATTGCAAGCTGGTACAACCACTCTGGAAATCAGTTTGGCAGTTCCTCCGGAAATTGGACAAATTACTACCGGAGGACCCAGCTATACCACTCCTGGGCATAAACCCAGAGGATGCTCCAACATGTAATAAGGACACATGCTCCACCATGTTCATAGCAGCCTTATTAATAGCCAGAAACTGGAAACGACCCAGATGTCCCTCAACAGAGGAATGGATACAGAAATTATGGTACATCTACACAATGGAGTACTACTCAGCTATTAAAAACAATGAATTTATGAAATTCTTGGGGAAATAGATGGATCTGAAGAATATCATCCTGAGTGAGGTAACCCAATCACAAAAGAACACACATGGTATGCATTCTCTGATAAGTGGTTATTAGCCCAGAAGATTGGAATATAGGAAGAACAACCCACAAACCACAAGAAACTAAAGAAGAAAGAAGACCAAAATGTGGACATTTCATTCCTTTTTAAAAGGGGGAACAAAATACCCATGAAAGGAGTTGCAGAGACTGAAGAAAGGATTCCAGGTTTCTTAATCCTGCATTAAAGCAGAAGTTAGGCAGAAACACAAAGAAATCTCTCCACCCAGTCTATCACTCCACCTTCCAACATATGCAAAATAAGCCTTTAATAGCAGGCTCCAGGCTACTCAATGACTGGTCCCACCTAACTTACCTCCAATGGACACCTTACACTCCAGACATGTTCAAGCGAAACAAGAAGACAGCAGTGGCAGTGTCAGGATCTGCACACTACTAATTCTATTAATGAAGCCTACAATTGCATTAAGGTGATCCACAGCTTCATCACACAATTAGGTCCATATTAAGTTATAATCTACTAAAACACCCTCATTGTATATGATAATGATAAATGACTTTGGCACTGGATTTTACCATAATGCCTTGCACAGAAAGGCACTCAGAAGCACTGAATGAAAGATCATTTCAGTCTAATCTCGTGCACAAAGATTTTCTGATTGCCTTTTCTCTTTTGAAAGAATAACACTTCTATACCCCAAAGATGTAAGCTATGCTTTAAAAGGAGGTGAAATTGTTGTGTTGGTATCATTCTGAGTGAAATTTTCTGAGTGTGAATGATGAGTGCTAAATTTTACTTGGTCCTAGCCTATCAAAGGGACCCTTGAAAGAAGCAGAGAACATAAAATTCTTTTTGCTATTTTAAACCATCACACCATCCTGATACCCTAGCATTCTTAGAAATAAGTTATAACAGATAAAATTATCTTATAAAGTATATTCTAGAATTATGCCTTTTCCCTAGATGGTAAACATGTAAGTTGTTTCTTGAAGAAAAAACCCCAGAAATACATATAAGCTTATCCAAAAGTCTCTAAAATATTTAATAAACCCAACAGCATGGCATTAGCTGCTGCTCTCTTGTACAGAGGATAATAATTTCAGACCTTACTGCCTCCCCAGATCAGGCACTCAGAGTGAGGTCCAAACAGCAGCAGGAGCATCTAAGGAGTTTCTGGAATGCAAATTCCCAGGCAGCGCCATACATCTTGGCATCCAAAACCATGAGGATAGTGTCTTGTAAAATGCCTTTTAGTGCTGTCCCTGCCCCAGGTGATTCTGATGCATTCTGCAGCTAGAAAGCCAAAGCTCTACACATAAATACATCCTGGAGACATATCAAAGGGAAGTAACACCAAAATGGAGTGGTCCACATGACGATACTGGTAAGTGCTAAGGTTGTTGAGCCAGATTACAAAACTATACATTTGAACCACTTTAATGGGAACATTGCTACACATTTCTAAAAGTTAAAAGTTGCCTGTTTAATATGCTAGGTGACAATTAAAATAAAATAACAGCATTATTTATTATCACTTAGGGATCACCTGCTGCATGCCAGAAGTGGGCTAAGTGTTTCACATGTGCACACATACATCCATGTGCTTTATATTCAAAAATGACATTATTCATGAACATAGACTATGAATCTACACAAACTAGATTTTATCATTCTGTTTGGTATAGCCAATTTTAATAAAGAATATTTTTATAGTTGGATTTACTCATATACAGCACAAGTTTAATTACTAATGAAGATGTAACTGTTTAACCCAGAGATCAAAAACTACTGGAAATGAAAGCAAAGAGGCAAACATCAGGTCTATCACCTTGCTGTATATGAAGACAAACAAGCACTAGGTGAGGTCTTGGGGTCCAAGCCAAGGCACTGCACCTACTGTCTACTGTCGGGGGCAACAGCAGCTCAGTGCCCTGAGCTCTGCTGGATGGACTGGTGTTAACATCTACCTTAAACTTTACCAAAGCATTTAGCACAATGTGACAAATGTCAATAACTCAAAGTAATAATAGTAATGTGGATCCGGGAACATATGGAAGCAGAGTGTTCTGATATGAAGAAAACCTATGTGCATGCAGCGGATTTGGCCTCTGGTGTGTCACCACAACTCTACCTACCTACCTACCCTTCTTCCCTCCCTCCCTCCTTCCTTCTTTCCTTTTTTTTTCCCCCAAAGGAAATTTTGCTTGATTCTTTAGATTCTCTTGAACTTCTAGAATCAAAAATGTAGCCACCTGCTGACTGTGGTTCCCTGTCCTTTCTTCTCTGTTATTATTATTCTCTCATATAATACATCCTCCCCACTTCCTCTTCCTACACTTCTAGTTATGCCAGTCTCTCCCCAAACCCACAGTTACATTTCTGTTTCAGAGGCCAGGCAAGGCAGCCCAGAGATGAAAAAGGTTCCCAAGAGAAGGCAAAAGACTCAGGAACATCCTCGCTCCCATAGTTGGGTATCCCCATAAACACCAAGCTAACAACCATAGCATATTTGCAGATAATTTAGCACAGACCCATGCAGGCTCTATGACTGCCACTTCAGTCTCTGTGAGCCCCTATGAGCCCTGCTTAGTTGATTCTGTGTTCTCTTGGAGTCCTCAACCCCTCTGGCTTGTATAATTCTTCCTCCCCTTCTTCCTTGGGGTTCCCCAAGCTCCAAGAGGAGAAACCCAATAGGGATTTCCAATTTGGCCTTTCCACCTGATATTCTGCTGTGGGTCTCTGTGTCTGCTCCCATCAGCTGCCAGAGGAAGCCTCTCCGAAGAAGGCTAGGCACTGATCTGAGTATAGCAGAGTATCACTAGGAATCACTTTATTGATCTTTTTCCTAACATAGGTTTCTGAGCCGCCTTTTTTTGGTCATAAAGACAGTGTTGGGCATTGGCTTCCCTTTCGTGGAATGTATGTCAACTTAAACCAATCATTGACTGATTGGCTACTCCCACAAATTCTGTACATCCATGGCCCCAGCACATCTTACAGGCAGGACAGATTGTAGATCAAAAAGTTTGTGGCTGGGTACTTCCACTTTTTCACAGGCTTCATCCTAACTTTCCTGTAAGCTCAAATATGGGAAGGGCTTGGTCTATCTATTTCTGTGGCTGTTATATCCTCAGTACTTAAAGCTGCCTGATCCACAGTAGATGCTCAAACATTTGTTAAATGTATGTGTAATAAATGAATTGCTGGCAAATCCCACCACAGACAAAAATGAATCAAAAGTTACAGAAAATAAAAAACTTGGGGATAAAAGAAACAGCTGAGAAAACAAGCTGCACCCTAAAAGGTCCCACCACACACTGCACTCAGCATATACATGGCACATCTAGACTACACCAAATGGCCTGCGCTGAAGGGGGCAAACAAACATCTGGGAACATCAACAGATAACTCTGACTCTTAGAGACTCAAGACAGACTGGTACGAACTAACTACAAGAAAAATCAATTTTCTTTCCTAATAAATGTCTTACATTTGCTTCTCCTTACAATGAGAACTGCATAGGGAATGCCTGTGCTATGCAACGAGTGCTTAGGAAAGCCAACTTTGTACACTTAGGGCAGCTGCAGAGGGACCCAGAGCTCATCCTCATTGTCTACAAACATTCGGGGGAGTGTCAACTAACAAAGATCAATTTTCTCAGCTTTAAAGTCAAAGGGGATCCCATACAAGTAAATGCTTGCAAACACCATGTCTTAATGTATTATTCTCTATCTTAAAGGGGATAAATGAAAGGTATTTGCTCTAAATGTTATGAAATTACATTTTCATTTAGTGGATAATTTCTTCTAGGATTCTGAGAGTTCTAGTATGTAACATGAGGTAAAAAGTAAATGTTATATTCACTGATTCATTCAATAGTCACTGCATGAGAGTGCTCCAAACCCTAAGAATGTAGGAACCACAGTTTCTGCCTTTATGAAGCCTAATTATAAATGATAATTTTTCTGTTTAAAGTATTTTTAAAATGAGGTTGCCATAGTGCCACATGGATGGAAGGAAGGAAAGCAGCTGAGGCACAGGAAACACTGAAGAGCTGACAAACACTCAGAAAGAACATCCTTCAACTGCAGTTTGGTGACAGCCTTCAGAATATCACACAAGTTTAGTCTTTGTCACCTCTGCAAAGACTGTTTTATTTCAAACTATTTTAAAAGGTGGAATTTCAGATAAATGCTATACCTTTAGAAGTGACGGCACCATATTGGGAGAGTTTGACTTCTGTGGCCCTTTCTCAATCCACCAAACCTTTCCACCAAAACCTTTCACTGACACCCTTTCCTTCCTCAGATAAATGTCTTTGTTCACTCACTCATTTAAATCATGTCACAAAGTACAACACTTTACAAAGCAAAGCTACTAACTAATATGCTCTGTGGAGCATCTTCTCTAGTCCCCTTGTCTTCTATCACCTCCCACCACCCCTCAGCAGACACACACACTTCAATGACCACTAGGAAGGCAGTTGTCCCAAAGCCTCTTCTCTGCCCAACCCCTCCCCAGGGAGACAAGCCAACTGGACCTCTGGGAACACCAAGGCCACAGGTGGAATTGTAAGGTCAGAAGCACTGTTGTGCCATAAACTCTCAGAAGAGTCAAGTCCACCTTGGCAAGGCAAGGCAGCATGTTACTCGCCCGTTTGTGGGATAAAATGAGGCTTTCTTTCTAACGTGGTTCTCTGCTGACTTAAGAATTAGCTCAGAACAAAACTAAACAGAACAGGCATCTGAGCGAGCACAGCCCCTTTATTTACTGCCATTTCTCACTTAGTACTTCAGATCTCCTGGACTAATATTATTCTACAGTAAGCCCATGATTTAAGTTTCATTTAAATTTCCTTCTTTTAAATACATATCTCTCCTCATTTGAATTCTCTAGAGTTTTCAGCAAAGAAGTAGGAGTTTAGTGTAAACTTTTCTTATTTGCATTAAGTAATTGGATAGCTTGCCTGAGCTTAATGAAACAAATACCAGTTGGTGCTGCCCTACACCTCGAGCCCCAGCAACTTAGCTCTTTTCTTTGCACATTCTCAATCAGATGAGAGACGTAAAATATACCAGCAAAATGAGTTTCTAAACACCAACCAAATCTCTTAAAATGAATATTACTGAATGTCCATTTTAAGTAAGACCAAAAATATTAATCATTACATTCAACTCACACATCTGGTATAAAATCTAGTTCTCTATAACATCGTACTAGGGTAAAAATCACCAAGCTTTACTGCCCTCTAAAGAAGTTAAAGGTTTTAAGGAAGTGGAAAGGGAATTTTAAAAATAACTTTAGCTGGGCATTTTTTATATATCAAATTCCATCACATTCCATGAGAGGCATTACTCCTTCCACTTTGAAAAAAAGAAAAACTCAAGGAGTACACCAGAGGAAAGAAACACAATGGCCTGATTTACAAAGCCATGTTTCTTAAATGCCTTGAAAAGCTGTCTCCCTCCTGGAGCCTGGGTATGCACCTGTAACCCCAGCACTGAGGTGTAGAGGCTCAAGAGTAATGCTCAAGACCCTGCCTGGGTCACAGAATAAAAGTTCAAAGCCAGGCTTTGAATTTATAGAGACCTTGCTTAAAATGAGAAGTACACAAGGTTGGAACAGACCTCAGCTGAATCAAGGTGTTTGCCTACCAAGCTGAGATCCTAGCCTAGGGGGAAAGGAAGTGCACATAAGCTCCCAAATGAAATTAGTTTGTATTGTAGCACCTCCTCGATGGTACAGAGTTACTTTAAGACACATTCTTTTATGTGTTTTTCCCAACATCAAATATGTCACTGGTTGCCCAATGTGGTCTGACTCTTGATACCGCTGAATCTTGCTTATTTGGTCATTCCCAAATAGTCAAACTTGTTGTATACAGGTAGACACTAAGTAATTCTATACAACTCTAGCTTAGCAAATTACTTTATAATTTAATATATAAAGCCATTCTACTTCTGGAGAAAGTAGATAAGAGCCTCAGATAATGGGTGAGAATAAGTGGAAAAACTGTAATTGTTAGAGATAAATTGACTGAATGACTTATCTAAAATTGAACTCTGACCATTACACACAGACAAGAGCTACAAAACACTGCAATGTGTCTAACTCCAAAAGACTGGAGCACAGAGAGAAATGCATGACAACAACCCCACGGGTCACTTTTAATAGTAAGGATAAATTTCATTTTAATGTATCATATTTTGTTAGATGCTGAACTAGCACTGAAAATTCTGTTTACCATCCACTTTTAGACAGAAAAGCTGAGCTAGGTAGTTCAATGAACTAATTATTAGACTATTAAAAATAATGGCAGAACAAGCATACGATTTTCAACTTATAAGACTTTACAAATAAAAAATCATACAGCAAACTTAGCATTCAACTCAAACCATTTCAAATCCTGGAAGGAAAAGTGTATGGATTAATATCCCTGAACACATACATGTAGATGAATGCACATTAATATAGCTCTGCTAAGTTCATAGACAATATCTGTATGTGTGACAGACAGAAGTGGCATTTTACCTGTGTCAGGTACAGATCACACTTGTAGGTGTGAGGTTTCCAATTTTCATGATAACCCTGAGCAGATTGTTATGTTTCCAATGAAAGAAGAAACTGTATCAAACCAAAAGTTACAGTGAGAGTGAATGTAAGAGAGAGAGACACAGAGACAGAGAGAAACAGAGGCAGAGACAGACAGTCTTGAAAAACAACTGATCAATCTAGCAGCACTGATACCTGGTTCTAGAGGAACCAAGAAGACATCTATCTGACCCTCTATCTCAATGTATTATTTCAAACAACACTGTGACTTAAACAATTCAAGTTTTCTTTCTGTTAAAGTTGGATCTTACATGTCTCCCAAAGGCCCTTAGAGTAAAAGCTTAAGTCTCCACAGTCTGTTCCCAGTTGGCAGAGACTCCAAGAAGCAGAACCTAGTGACAGTCCTTGAGATTTCTGTGGAACATGTCCTCAAATGGGGACTAGGACAAGTCGATCTTCCCTCTCTCAGCCTTCCTGGTTCATGATAGTGAACAGCTCTTATTGGTCACAATCCCATCATGCTGTGCTGTCTCCCCAAAGCAACACAGCTAACCAGTCATGAGTTGGCATCTCCAAAGCTGTGAGTCCTACTAACAAGTCATGGGTTGGCACCTCCAAAGCTGTGAGTCCTACTAACCAGTCATGGATTGGCATCTCCAAAGCTGTGAGTCTTACCAGCCATGGCCTCAGGCTCCTAGAGGGCAATGGAAGGCTGACTAGTGTATCTTACTTTTCACAAGAATATTCTTTTTAAGTGATTTTACTTTAACTTGCACAAAGTATTGTCAAAGTTGGACATTTGCCAGCATAGCTCAAAAATAATGCAAAAAAACAAAAACAAAAACCAAACAGGAAACACTGCCCCCAACTAGATGCTGACACGTGTAACTGAAGTTCTCTGGAGCCACCCTCTAAGCACTTTCCATGCCTCCCTTACAGATGGCTGCCTCCCATAATACAGGATGTACTATATTACCTGAACTTCCTATTTCAGTTTTCATTTGGGAAGAAAGAGCCACCTGCTCTGTAGCTCCTGGGAGCTTCTTAAATTCAAATATCTACTGTGCTGAGAAGCATAATATTTGCATTTATATTTACAAAGTATTCTACTCTTAGGGCACAAAGTATTGTCACCAAATACAGGACCCAGCCCCTGCACCTGTCTTCCCTCACCATTCACAGCCGAGCTCCTGTACAAGGCCAAGGTCCATCACAACCCAAAGCCTTTTTGTCTGCTACTAGAGCGGTGGTTGTCAACTCGTGACCCCTTTGGGGTTCACATATCAGACATCCTGCATATCAGATATTTACATTATAATTCATAACAGTAGAAAATTATAATTATGAAGTAACAACAAAATAATTTTATGGCTGGGGGTCACAACATGAGGAATTGTATTAAAGGGTCACATGGGAGCTGCTGTAGTAGAGTAACCCAGAGCCACTTCTTTTTCTAGCTTAAAGTGAATATTTATTTACAGGCATCTTAAGCTATGATCATGATTTTATCTTAAAGTATACACTGACTGTCATAATAGTCAAAATACGGATAGATAATTGCAGAGCAGATAAAGACAGCATTAAACTGCCCATAATCAAGACTTCTAAAGCCATGTGTTGTGGAAGATGTGAGAAGGAACATACAACCTGCTCTATTAATCACCTCTATTAAGCAGCTTGCTTGCTTCATGGATGCCCCTTCCCTTGCATCTTGCCCGCTGCAGCTTCCTCACTGGGTGTGTGCTGATGCTTGAGAAAGGGAACCAGGGCAAATACAACCATCTCTGGGAATCTCACTCTCCTATCACAGTCCTCACTAGAAAAACATCAAGCCCTCCAGTATGGCTGCAACACAGGGAGCAGTGTGACCAGTGAGCAGATGACAATAAAATGGCAGTATCCTGAACAACACTGGTGGCTTCTGATAAAGAGCACACTAAGCTCTTGGAGACCCTAACTACACTATGTGTATGAAGCACACATTCTGCCTTTTTTGCTGTTTGTACTTCTCTTTTTTTCACAAAGCATACATTGTTGCCAGGGCAAGTACGATGTGAAAGCTGCCACCACTGAGTCTTGGGACCACGATCAACACTCCCTTCTTTTCTTCTTGGAAGACCTCCAGTCTCAATTTCAGTGTAACCTCTCACCCTCCAACTCAGTAGCAGGCTCTCTGATACAGAGCTGGCAGTTTGGGTGGGCCACAAACTCATACAGTCCGAGCCCATCCTTCTCTGTGGGATCAAGACCAAAGTGTCACATCGCACACTCCGCCAGCCAGCTCAGAGCAAGCATCTGTAGGGAAAGAACAGCTGCACAAACCCCTTTCCTTCCTTTTTCAATCAATTAGGCTTTGGATTCCTAGCCTTGTGATTAGCAGACTGAGTTAATGTGACAGACACAAAAAGGCTAATGATGGTTGTTTATAAACTGCCATGCTCCTGAGGTCCCTGGGCTGCTTCTTTTGTTTCTCGCTCTAAGAACCTTTGATTTTACCTTTTCTTTTACCTATATCCTTGTTTGGTAGCTTTGCTAACCCATTAATTTTTAACCTTTATTAAGATTGGAACAAATGACTGTGTCTTAACTGCATTCAGTATAAATAATACATGGCTAGTGCGTGTTTGTGAGCACACGTCTGTCTGTGCTTGCCACACACGGGGCAACATGATGTAGCAGCCTTGGTCTCTATATGGGAAATGTCCAGCCACAATCTCTGACATGGTAACTGAAATAATCTGTTTTCTTCTACACTGCATTGTTTGCCGTCTCCTGTTTCCTGGTTCTATCAGGCTGACATCCACCTGACAGCAACAAGCCCCTTTGCTGTTTGTTCTGCTCTGGTCCTCACTCGCCTCCACTCTTGACACTAGTAGTGTTTTCACTACAGTTTACAATGTAGGTACTAGACTCGATCAGCCGTGCTTGGCAAAGCAGGTGACAGCAAACTGGATATTTTCCTTTCCTACCTATCCTTCTGTTAAGAGCGGAGTGCTTTCAAATGCAGTTTCTACATGTTCTCCGTATAGGTCCTCAAGGGTTTGTCTTCAATGTCAAGAATCAAGGTGCTTCTCTTCCTCCCCATAGGGGTCTCTGCTTTCATCCTTCTCTTACTATTCTTCCAAGATGAACTACTGTGTTGGGTGCTTAGCAGTGACTCAGTTTACCAGTCTTCATCTACACCTTGCTTCAAGCTGGGACTTTCTGAACTGTTAGTGCTTTGCTGGTGGGTGCTGACAGACTTTCCATTAGGGAGCAAGAGAGGGCAACTGCAAGGATGAAGGAAGACCTGCCTAGTGGCTTTGCTCCTATCCCACCACACAGCTGGATACAGAGGTTAGTTTATTCAACCTTGCAAGATCAAGCCACTTGAGTGGCACTCTAGTGTCAATAGTCCCACTCACTGGCACCCTACTCAAATCACAGACCTTCTACCACCTCAGACACAACCATCAGCCAGAAGGTACCCGCACTTCAGAGGCTCTGCCTCCCTCCATTGCTCCCAGGGCTGAGGTGGGGACCTCTTTATGCCAGGTGTCTTGCATACAGTCCTCTGGCAAGGCCAGTGAGTCCAGAATAGTTTAAATTAAGATGTAGTGGATATACATCATACATCAGATTCCAAAGACTTGACATGAAAAAATAAGATATAACATGCCTCTTCCCTAAATGTTATATTGATTACATATTTGAGATGTATTAAAAAATAGAATCGTTTCTAGAGATTTATTTATACTTTAGAGTTGCTAGGAAGTTAACTATATAGGTGGATAGATGGCTCACTTTGTATCTCTGGTAAACAGGACTGCTTTAGGACTGGTGAATTTTCTTTCTTTGGTTTAGACTATTTAAATGCCTCATGAATAATCGTTACATCAAACTTCTCCGTAAAAATAATCAGTATGCTTAGTCTCCACAGATTCTACCTACCAGTTGTTTATATTAATGAATTTCCTAATTCCTCACAGGGAAACACTCAGAGAACACCAGTATTTCAGTCCTTTTGTTGGGGCATTATCCAGCTTCCAGTCTGCAGAGGCAAAGCCTAGTACCCAAATCCTGTTTCCTTTACAAATTATCTACTCTTTCCATCTTGAAACTTCTACAATTTTCTTCTTATCCTCAGAATTTTTTCTCTGTATTTTAAAAATTGTCACAATCTATGACTAGGTGTGCATCTTTTCTCATCAACCCAGCCTAGAATACTAAAAAGCCTTTCAATTTACAGGCTCCAGTCTGCCTTTGGCTTCAGGGAAAGCTGTCATTTAATTATCACCTCTCTTCCAACTCTTTGTCTTCTTCTAGAACCGAGGCTATCTTATCACACACAATATGCACATAAGAAATCAAGATACATCTCAAGCTAGTGGCATCTCACGATCGAGTGGCGATAAGTACCAATGTACAGCCTCTGAGCCACTGTGAAGACCTCCTGCAAGAAGCTGCCTTTCCTGAGTAGTGCTCTCCACTGTCCCCCTCTGTCTGTCACGAGTAGGCTTCTCCTTTCCACCTGCTACTTCATCTGGGAGGAGACCCACCTCTGTACTACCTTCACTGGAAATACCTGAAGAGCCAAGAAATATGTGCTTGTGTGGCCAGTGGTGTGTGACCAGCCCACAGGCCTGCAGCTAAGAAAGTCTCCACATTCCATCTCCCCATACCACACTCACCTAAAACTAGCTGACATAGATGCATACTCTTATGAGCATCCTTCAAACTGGGTTTACCTCTGTATATTATTACGCTACACCAAAACCAATCCACTGGTTCACACCCACTATCAGGCTTCTTGAAGAAAAAGTAATTGGAAATTAGATAAGAATTGAAAGGGGGGGGGAACCAAATCAACAATAAGCAACAATAAGAGGTAACAAGCCTCCAAAGCACTATGGACCTTCCCACTTTTAAAGGTCTTAATCATAGCATTACATTTTAACTTAAAGAACTTTAGAATAAAGTTAATAAATTAAAAGCTAGAGTGCAGGTGGCAGATGTGGTGGCCCAAGTCCATGATTCCAAAAGTGGAAGGCAGGGGCAAAAGAAAGAGTACAGGGAACTTGAGTATAGCCTGGACTACATAAGGAACCCTGAATCAAACAAAATAAAACAATAAAGACCGGATGAGTTGATCTGACAATGGGAGTGAGCTAAACTGAAAACTAATGCTTATGAAAATAATATTTGTATATCATCTTTTCTTGATTAGCACACTTTTCTAAAAAGAAACGTGTGGTCTAGCACAGGCCCCATGTATTACAAGCACTGTGAAGTCATTGTGTACACGAAGAAATAAACTGTAGAGCACAATCACACAAAGGCAATGCTCCACAGGGATGGGGCAGCAGCAAGGTACCCCTAAGGACCCAGGACATCCCAGTGAGGAAAGGAAGGCACAGCCATAGGTCTAATGAAGCTGTGTAGGAAAACAGGACAAACCCTCTCCAAAGGAACACACACTGCAAAACTAATTCTGAATCCCCTTCAACAAAGGATAAGCAGCCTCTTAAGAATCCAATTTGTATCATCAGGCACAATGCGATCCTATGATTCCCTAGTCAAACACACACCTCTAATCCTCATCAGTCTCCTCTGAAGAAAGATGGCCTCCAATGTTTAACTTTGCACCCTCTTGAAAAATGAGAAGTGATGACGAGGCCTATCCAGCCCTAAGCCAACTGTCCCATCTAGTTAAAAGTTACCTTGGCACACAGAGGAAGCACAGTGACAACTCCGGCACTCACTACTGCACCACAGCAGTCAATTTTCAGGCTTCCCTAACACTATCCAACAAGTCGTTCCTTGGCAGATGCTTTATTTCTAGTAGTCCCTCTGAAACCATGTTAAAAAAATAATAATAAAGCAAATTCTAATAAAAATGCATTGATCTGAACACCACACCAAGTCATGTACTGGATT
Organism: Hylomyscus alleni; assembly: GCA_019843855.1. Lineage (NCBI taxonomy): Eukaryota > Metazoa > Chordata > Mammalia > Rodentia > Muridae > Hylomyscus > Hylomyscus alleni. The sequence goes on from JADRCC010237785.1 coordinate 13,869, forward strand.
TCACTTTAATTTTCACCTTAAACATGAAATGAGATGGTAGAAGTATGCAGATAAAAAGAAAGAAGTGAAATTCCTTACAATTGTTACTACTGCCTCTTGAGGATAGCTCTAGTTCATTCCCTCACCAGGATTTCTCTTTCTCCATGACATTTAATGTGTGACTGACATAAAAAGCTGACATTATTTAATATACACATTTCTATGAGTTTGGAAATAAGTAAACACCCATGAAGCCACACTACCATCATGGCCATTAGCATAACTGTCATGTTCCAAAGTGTTCCAATCCTAATTATCTTAGGTTTAGTTTTAATTGTGTGCATGCACCTATCTGTAGGTATGTGCATTTGAGAGTAGGTGCCTGTGGAGGTGTCAGATCTCCTGAAGCTGTAGTTACAGGCATTTGAGATCCAACTAACCTGAGTGCTGGGAACCAAATGTGGGTTTTCTGCAGGAGGCAGTACACCTTTGTGACCACTGAGCCATCTCTCTAACTCCTCTACTATTATTATTAATACCAATGTGGTTGCATGTACAATTAACATACAGTCTAACCTCTTATCAAATCTTAGTTCACAATACAGTATTGTCAGATACAGGAATTATACTATATCCTCACCTGACATTTCTATCTCTGAATCAAAAGTTCAACTCTATAAATGTATTTCCAGAATTAAAAATTATTGTACAGAATTCACAAAGATTTTATAAAAATGAAGTTACCTGAATTATAGTACATATCAAGTTTTGTTTTTAAAGTCTAATGTGTAAATTACAGCACAAAGACAGGGAATCAACCTGCAGGAGATAGGACTTAACACCCAGGCTTTGCTCTGAGCTTCTCACAAAACATGATTTAAATGCATTCTAACAAAAGACGTCAGACCTATGGAGTCTTTTCACCCCTTACTCTGTTCATTGTGTTCTCTGTAGCATGGGTGATTTTTAACTTGTAAGTCATATATATTATGTACATTTTATATGTATAACAGTGTCTATTAATATAATAGCTGTTACTTATTAAGAACCCCCTGATGCCACATATTTTAACAGGTTTACATACACAATTTCATTTATTTCTCATAACAATCCCTTAAGGGAGCTGAACTCTCAACTTAGACCCAAAAAAAACAAAGCTGGAAAGTTAAACAAATGGCTCAAAATTACACAGGTAAATAAATATAAGGGAGAACTGGTACTGAAGACTTATGACTCAAGACAAATGACAGGTCGGTTACTGTGTCATGATCTTGACTGTATGAAACCCAATGCTCCAATAGGCCACTCCAAGAGCACGTTTAGTTCTGATTCCAAGACCAGCTTCAGCTAGCTATTCTTGGCCCTAACTAAAGCCTTCTATCTATTTCCTGGGGCATTGTCCTGTGGTCTTGACTCTCACTGTGCCCTCATGCAACTACAGAGGCAAGCACAGTGACTGCCATCAGGAGACAGAAATGTGTTTCCCTCCCTTTTTCATTCATAGATGCCTGACGCTGAGATTGCTGCTAAGAGTCATTCCATAATACAACCCTGCATGTAAAAGAAAAAAAAAGCATAAAACAAAAAGTATAGTCAAATTAGTGTCTATATGATATAGTGTGAACCATTACTCAAAAACTAAAAGCAGTTTACATTCGTGTTTACCCCGCAACAATGACCAGAACCGAGAATAATAAATTAACACTGAAGTTGCCTTTGAAAAGATTAGTGCATATGTGGTCCCCCACACTGAGTAATTAAAAACTCTTCCAAATGGCCTCACTAATCAGCAACACAACTCTTAAGGAAGAAAAAGAATGGTGATGCTGTCATAAGAAAGACTGTGCTCATCAGGCCTCTGAAATGGACCGTTTGCTATGCAGCTGCCTTGCAGGAAGAAAACAGTGGGGTGGAACCAACCATGGGATGGGGCTGGAGATCACTAACAATATCTTGGGGCCCACTGCCTATGTGCCACACGCACTAAACATCTGAAAAACTTCAAACTGACTAAGTAAACACTGTCCACTTATACAAATAAAAGTGTGTTTCTATGATGCTAACGATCATCTCTACATTTCCACTCCACTCCAGGCCTGAGGAACTGAGCCTTTGTAATTATGCACTATTAGTCATTGACATAGTACTCAAATCCACGCAGCACGAGTCATGTTAGCTAAACTAACAAAATGAATAATTTAGCTCTGGCCCAGCAGGAATCCACTATGCCACCTTCATTATTTACTTCACAATATTCACTTCTACCCTTTTTGAGATAACAGCTGTAGGTGTTCAAGATGAGCCCACTGGTTACCTATTTTGATTTCGATCCATATCAGATAACCAACATTCCATAAAAAATTTTTGGATATTTCACAAGCAACCCCTATTCTCATAATGACCTCCTCCATTAAATGTTAATAATCGCTAAACAATAATATAATCAAATTGCAGAGAAAACGCATAAACTTAGTACCGCCAAAGCACACCCATGAAAACAACACATCCCCTCGTCAATTATAAATGTCCTCACTTTTCGGCACTGGAGTTTTCTTTAAAGCAATGGGAAGAACCCTAATTTCCTTTAGTAACAATGGGAGAGGGAGCGATTTTAGGTACAAAAATGTTCCCATCATTCCCTTCAGAAGAAGGATCTTATGGCTTCTCAGCATAACTAACAGTAAAAAGAAGAGAAAGAAACCAGCAATCTGGAACAAATTGTCACAAAGACTAAGGCTTAAGCTCAGTCACTTCCTTGCGCTGCTGAATATCAGAAGTTACCTGGTTATTTCACAGCTCAAAGAAGGCCTACCCCGTTTCAATTCCATGCAGATGATAAACACTCTGGAGATTTCAGAAGTGGTCCCTGAGTATGAGACTCTCGTCTTACGCCCAGCTAGACTGGTACCAACTCGTATGTATGATAAACACTCTGGAGATTTCAGAAGTGGTCCCTGAGTAGGAGACTCACGTCTTACGCCCGGCTAGACTGGTACCAACTCGTATGTATGTCACAGTTAAATTAATCTGCTAAATAAATAATTATAAAGGAACAAAAAATTAAAAATAAGTATACATTTCATTAAGATGTATAGCAGATGTTACACGAAAGATGAATATTCATTCCATCTGGCTTCTGCTTCAACCCACATTATCTTTACAGTAATTTCCAAGTACTTCAACACAAAATGCTTGGGTTGTATAAAAAGCTACGTCTGTGATGCAAACACTTTGTCATATTTTGTTCAGTTCAACATGACTAAGTTTGTTAATATATTTTGACAGACTTGCACAACACCCTAAAATGTTTTGAACAATGCAGTTTAGGCTGCAATGCAATATTAATGAGTGAATAATGTTCTTGAATATAAGGTTTAATATTTAATGATGTAGAGTGCTGCCTGGATTTGATGCAGAAGAAAAATGTAGTTTGAAATCACCGTAGTTATCAGGAGACATGAGAAAAAGACTACTGAAGTCAAGCAAACCTTTAACCTAAACTCAGAAATGGGGTCTCAGGAGTGGAATTGAAGCTTTACCAACTGAATTTCTAGTACTTATCAATATTCACAGGATCGTGCCATTTATGAAGTGTCATTTATCAGAATTTTTAAATTACTAGGAGCTCACATATCTGTGCCAAGATGAGGGGGAGGGGTGGGGTAAATTACTGCAAAAACAGTACTGGATAGGCTACAGTAAAACACATTCTAGAAAAAAATCTTTCAGTTGTGGCAACATGTTGATTTGATTATTCCTCTTTTTTAAAATGTGTGAAAAGTGTAATAAAGTACCAAGTCCATATCCTCTATGAAGAAAATCACTTAATCTAAAGTATCACTCAACAAAACTGGTTCAATTTGTCAATTTAAACCAATGAATGGGTGATCTACACTCGCTAGTGACCATGCCTCATCTGCAAACAACAGTGTATTTTTAAAGTAAGCTTAAGAACAAGAACAGGGATTACTGCAATCAGTGAAGTACACCTAAAACAACAGAGCTATGGAGGGGACTTTTTAAATAGTCCTAAACAGACTGCAGAGATTATTCAGAGTTTAAAAGTAAAACGGGACCTGGGAGATAAATCAATACTGATCTCTATCTCTACTTCACAATGACCACATCAATAACCATAACCTATCTGGATTTATCAACCTCATGAGGCAATAGCTATCACACCTAAAAGTGAAAGTAGCAACAGTGTATATAAGCAGCAACATAACAGAAATGAAGAAGTGCCAATATACCATACTGAGCACCTACAAGGTTCCATAAAGGCACTGCATAAAGCCTTTACCATCGAGCTATGAGGCATGACACAGAACGTGTGGGCAAAGACAACGCCTACACTGCGTCACTTCATCTTACAATAATGGAGGAAAATGAGGACAAATGTACTAGTTAAACACTCTCTACATAGTTTACAAGATAACTTTGGAGTCAGAAAAAGACAAACTGTGGGAGATGCTTCTCTGCAACAGAGTTTTACCACACTTAGGATGAGCACAGACTATTCTACTAAAGAAACTGACTTTGCCACAATTACACTAGCATTCCTTCCTTTATATCATGACCGGAACAGTATTGTTAGTCTATTTCACTTCAACCAGATATGCAATTATATCAATAATTGGTAAAAATACAGACCAAAAAAAAAAAAGTACCTCAAACTTTATGTTGTAAAAACAAACATTTTTTTTAACTAAAGTCTTGACCATGTATGCGACCTTAATTAGCACCACATTCAGTTTAAGTCACTGTTATCATTGAAGAAACTAGTGTACAAGCCCAATGGAACTAATCAATACCTCCCAAGCACCGGGCTAGATGTTCACACTGGGTTGATGGTGCCTCTGTAAATATACAGATTTAGTAAATGGACTGTTCTAGTATGAACAACAGACAAAATAGGCATAAGTATTTATATAGTACATTTTATCCTCCCCAGGCCAAAATCTTTTTTTCTCTGTATATGTGTGTGCACATGTGTATGGTGCACATGGGGATGCAAGCATGTAGTGATCCAAGGTTCTTGTTGAATCTCTTGATCCCTCTCCATTTTATTTCCTGAGCAGGGTATCTCACTGAATCCAGACCTCACCTTTGTGACTAGTCTATATGGCCAGCACTTCCTCCCTTGTAGCCCCAATCCCCATTCCCCTACCCCTAGCATCTCCTTCTGAGGGCTAGGGTTATAGAGGGGTCAAAAGGCCCTCAGGCTTTACGTGGGTGCTGGGAATCAAACTCTAATCCCCACACGTACATGGTGAATGCTTTATCCACTAAGCAATCCCTAGCCCATGAAATTTCTCTCAAATCTAGCATCCTTTATGACGATTCTCTACCATATACTACAGAAGAACAAAATACTTGGAAAATGGCTGGAAGACACAGAAATTTAACTATAGTTATCACTAGGAAATAGAAAAAATTAGTCTACAGAAGCTATTTTGTTTCTGTGGTATTATTTTTATGAAATTAACCTTCATTTTAAGTTCAACATATAAGGGTAATACTAATAGGAATAAAGTGCAAACTACATATGCAATTTTCCATTTTCCAAAAGCAGATTAGAAAACTAAAAAGCATCTATTCAAATCCATTTCTAATGTATTCTTTAGCCTAATTTAGAAAATATATTGTCATTTCAACATATGATCAGTGTAACAAACTGTTACAGATTTTAAAATATTTTTATGTCATAACTCTGAAACTCATTGAGTTATACTTACAGACACCTTAAGTCAGAATACTGCTCTTCAAGCAAGTCTTAGTAAAATCTTGAGGCACTGCCAGCACATGGCTCAAGACTGAAGTCAATCATATACCTGGGTATATGTTCAAATTTTTCTTCTTAATCTTCATGAAACACTCATCATTTTACCTTATGCATTAGATTTGCTCATTATAAGATCTTTTATTAAAAATTTAGAAAAATAAAATCATGGAATTACAGGTACATGGATGGAACTAAAAAATACTGTACTGACTGAGGTAATGCAGACCCAGGAAGACAAATACCATGTGTTCTTCTCGTATCTGTGGTTCCTAGTAGATTGGAATCTTCAGAACTGAGTATATAACCAGGAATCACCACAGAAATCAGGAAAGGAAAAAGGGACCCCAAGAAGGGGTTAAAGTATCTCTAGGGAGGAAAATGGCCAGACACAATTGCAAAGAAGGGAGAATGGAAAATTTAAGGGGGCTTTAACTGGGGAGGGGAGAGAAGCTAATACTGAGGGAAAGGAAAGGAGGAAAGACAGATGACACTGAGGTGTTTGAAAAAGCCACAGGGAGTCATGGTGTTCTGTCTAACAAAAATTACATGTGTGGGGGGGAGATAGGGAGGGAGGGGGGAGAGAGGGAGGGAGAGAGAGGGAGGGAGGGAGGGAGGGAGGGAGAGGGAGGGAGAGAGAGGGAGGGAGGGAGAGAGAGGGAGGGAGAGGGAGGAGGGAGAGGGAGGGAGAGAGAGAGAGGGAGGGAAGGAGAGAGGGAGGGAGAGAGAGGGAGGGAGAGGGAGGAGGGAGAGGGAGGAGGGAGAGGGAGGGAGGGAGGGAGGGAGAGGGAGGGAGGGAGAGAGAGGGAGGGAGAGGGAGGAGGGAGAGGGAGGGAGGGAGAGAGAGGGAGGGAGAGGAAGGGAGGGAGAGAGAGGGAGGGAGAGAGAGGGAGGGAGAGGGAGGGAGAGGGAGGGAGGGAGAGAGAGAGGGAGAGGGAGAGAGAGACTCTGACTTAAAATAAAGTTATGCCAGTGGAGGCAATAATGACTCTGAAGTGCAAAACTATACAATAAACCTCAGTAACAGGCATGAGAACCTCTGTTCAAGGTGTTGATCAGGGTAGTCAAGAGACTCACAAAACAAGACAGACTACTGCTGCTGCCCTTGGCTGCCTCTGCCTCCCAAGGTCTGGGATTAAAGGCATGGGCCACCACTGCCCAGCCAAAATAAGTATTTTTTAAGTAAGAAACAAGACATAAAACAGTGGCATTTGAAAAGGACAGGTGACTAGAAGAGCAATGATTCTAAGCTTGGGCCAAGAGAGGGAAGTGACAAAGAAAACCTAAGAACAATGTAACCTGGGGCTGAAAAGATGTCCTAGCAGAAGTGCAAGCAAGTCAGCTGCGGTCCCTGTGCACTCAGCAGGGCTTGCTGCAGAGAGGGAGGAAGGACGGATCTAATATCACAAGGAGGAAAACTTTCAAATAAAGGCTTTTTATCATGGCTAAGTATAACATGAACATGAACTTTGTTCTCCATGATGGGGCAAACTACAAAAGGTGAGTTTTAACATGCATATCAAACTTCTCCTGTCATATGTAATAATGAGAGTATGTAACAGTTTGGGTAGGACAAGTCATGGTAAGAGTAATCATTATTCTCTGATACTAAAAATAGTTTATTTAAATGTATGTCTGATGACATTTGAATACCTGAGAGCATTTTTAAATATGAGAGAACATTAAGCTAAAGAACTAGTCTATCAATGCTCAGTTATTAAGTAGAGAAGACAGGCCTAGAACTCATGTCTCTTCCAATTCCCAGTTCTGGGTTAGATTTGCTTTGAGGATTGTTTTGTTTTGTTAATGTAAAAAGGAGAGAGGAAAAGTCTCTAACACACTTCTGTGTCTGCTGCACTGAGTACCAATCACTGCAGTGTAAGGATGAGGGACGCAGCCTCTCTAGGCTCACCTCACTTCAGGATGAACATGGGCAAGGAAGGAACAGGACTTGTGTGTGGATTGAGCCACAGTCCATGACCAGGGTCATGACAGGAGCCTATAATCCCTGCTACTAGGGGGTGCTAAAGCAAAAGGAAGACAACCTAGGAGCTAAAGGCAATCCTGGGCAACACAGCAGAACTCCAACAGCAGCAAAAACAACTCCAGTAAAAATTTCTTTTATTTACCAGATAATACAACAGACACTGTTAAAAAGAACTATGCTATACTAATTAAAAAAAGAACTTAAAAATCAGGTCAGCATAGAGAGTCAAGAAACAAAAAACAGACAAAAGTCTAAACTATGTAACTTTTTTCTTTTCTTTTCATGAATGGTATACATGGTGTGTGTGTGTGTATATATATTCAAATATGTATGGGCATACATTTCTGAGAGTTGTATCTTACACAGCTGCACATATATGAAGATATCTATAAGTGCTCATGTGTATACATGCATGTGGAAACCAAATTTGAAATCAGGTGTTTTCCTTGATCACTCAACACCTTATCTATTAATGCAGGGTCATTCATTTGAGCTCAGAGCTCACCATAAGGCTAGTCTGCCTAGCCAGTTTGCTCTGGGGGAACCCTGCTCAGCTTCATGAGCAATGGACTTCTGGGTACAGAGGATCCAAACTGTTCTCAGACTTGCTGCAAGTGTTTTCACATGTCCTCAGCTCTGCAAGACTGAGTTCAGTCACCTCACTTTACATGCCATTCATGTCATTTAAAATACTCAATACCATCTGCTTTAATTTATAATGAGCAAAAGACAAGCATGTTATCCCTGGAAAGATGAAAGGATAGTCAAATAAAACATTCCACAGTAAACTCCATGTCGGCTACATAGAATTCACGACTTCTCAGACTGGCTTATTTCTTCTCTGGCACTTGTTCATAATGAAGAATCACACATCTGCGGACAGGTCATGCATGGTGTTGATCAGTTATCTACCTTACATCAGGCCAGATCTGTTGAGATGATATTAAAAATACGAGCTCACTCTGGCACAAATGGTGTCTTACCAGCCATGTATGGTGTCACACTTATTACCTACTTACTGTCTCACCAACTAAACACAGGTCTCCTTGGATGTATGTACAAACTTAATGATAATATATGGTGCATATATTATAATACTGAAACACTGTGAGTCACTTATTTAGAAGCCTGAAGATCTAAAAATGAACTGTCACCAAGTTGTGTACTGACAACACATTAATAATCTATCTTAAGATCAACTCATAAAAAGTGGTAATATAAAACTTCAGTGACTTTTCCATTGTACACAGAGGCTTATATGCCAAATGTTTAGAGAAGTTTTGTGTAAACAGTGGTATTATAAGAGATTTGTATTTTCTTTAGATGGGTTTCTCGAATATTTTATATGACATGCACTATTTTTGCAATTAGATAAAAGAACTCATCCCCATGAGGTGTTCTATAACTTTTAGTATGATTTATAGATATTACTGGGTGCTAGGGAGATAAAACAACTGAGCAGATGGAGCCACAATCAAGACTTCATGACAGGTCTAGACAAGGGAGCATGTAAAAGCAGACTGCAGAAGAGCCCACCAACTCCTCCAGGGTCTTTAGATACTGTCTTCCTGTTCTTGGTGTCCATCTGAACTCACACCACAACCCAGGAGTCAGATAATCTGACCTCTAGGCTGGAGGGTGAACAGTTATAACTCCTGGTTTTGTTTGAGCTTTTACCTTTAGGATACTTACTTCTTGTTGACCCTAGCAACCAGAGTTGGACTAAGTAAGGAAGCAATGCCTGAGGCTGGGAGGTGGGAGAAAGGCTACAGGAACACCATGGCTGCTACTGATGCTAGGGGTCCTCCATGAAAGGGGCTGGAGGGCATAGGGAGATTTGCTGCATCTCCTAGGGGGTTCCTTGCTACATGGCTGAACCTCTTCAGGACCCATGTTATAATTCATGAACGCTAACCTTTTGAGTTAGCTTTAGTTTCTTGATTCATTTATTTGTACTTTCCAAATGGCCTCTGCTCCATTACTGCCTTCCTGGAACTGCTATCTGGTTTCTCAGCCTGTAGCAGAGATGCTACAAACAGGGCTGTTGCACTAAATCTAGGAGTCAGATCCAAGCATCCTCTTTCTCTCTAAGCCTATTAACATGATGTTCCACAGGCTGTCAGTCCCCTTTAATTTGTCATTTGTCAGAGAGAACCTCTCCAGGGGTGAGTCCTTGCTGCTGTGCTGGGTGGGACTCAGTATCTGTATGTGGAAGAGCAATCATTCCAGTGAGGGAAAAAAATTAATTCCAGTTGTTTGGATTGTTTGTTTTCCTAATTAAAAAAAAAATAGGAGGAAGATCACAAACTGCCACCTAAGGAAGAGTGGCCAACCCCCTAGAGAGGCCAGGGCACCTTCCTGGGGAGCATGCATCACTCCACACCAAGAAACAACGTGTGAAAGATCAAAAGGCCAACTAAGGACATTTCACATCCTTTGTTTGACATTTTGCCACTAGCCATACAGTAAATGGCAGCTGTCTTGCCAAGTGGCGGTGGCACACCCTTTTAATCTCAGCACTATGAGGTAAACATAGGCTGATCTCTATGAGTTCAAGGCCAGCTTGGTTCACAGATTAAGTTCAAAAACACCCAGGGCTACACAGAGAAAACAAACAGAACAAAATGACAGCTGTCTCTATGCATACAACTGTCACCAAATGTATGGGGCCTGGGGGGGGACATCAATGGATTTGGGAAACGGGTTCAATTCAAGCAAAATGAGTTAGTTCAGACTTTTAAACACACGCAAAAGCTAAAAAAAGACTCCTAGTTGGTAGTGAGGGCTATACACACCTGTCACTGCAGTGCTGGGGGTACTTTTACCAAAGGAGATGTGCCTCATAACCTCTGAGTCTTTCAAAAACCAGAATGTGTTAAATATATGCAGATAACTCCATGGAACCATCAAAATATGCCAGAGAGAAATTTAAATGACCACCATAATAAAGAATATGATCTTCTCCCTTTATAGTCTCTCTAGGCTTCTGTCAGTAAAGTAGAATAAACATGTTATTAAAAGAGAATCAATAGGAGGCTTTAAAATATACAGTACCACAAAAGGTCAGGCCCCCGTATTGATTTTAATATAACATTTTTTGTTCAGCTTCCCAAAGGGTTCTTTTCTAATATTGTTCTTCATTTTTCTTTCACTTTGTTCCCTGACTGGTGAATTTGTTGTTCCTGTCTACAGAAAGCTATCTAAAGGCTGAGTTTGCTGGGTGTGAGTCATTCCTGTGACAAGCTGCTGGGAAATGAAAAGAAAAAGAAAACAAAATCAGCTCCCTCTCACAGACATAACCAGGGGACTTAAAGGGAGAGAGCTGGGGACAAACGCAAGAGGGCATGGAGCATATACAGCACAGCCATCAAGTCACACAGGGCCATGGAGGGACAGATTCCAGAAGCTAGAGAGCTTGAGGAGCAGGATAGCAAAGAAAGACACCATCTTCCAAGTTGCAGCAAAAACTTTCGGCAAAGCAGTCAAAAATGCAGAGATCTGCAACACAATCCAAGTTCCTCACAACCTGAAAGACCGCCATAGTATTGAAAGGAGAGCTGGCCCATAGGGAGAAATTAGAGTTATGTGGCCAGCTAGAAAAGACAGTTCCTGACACTGTCCCAACTTGAGATCGTTCAAAACTCTGCAGAATGCATGCTTTGACACAGTCTTGCACATAATACACAGAGTTACAGAGTTTGAATAGACTTGAGGCCCAAACTTAAAAAGGGGGAAGGGAGAAAGATATTCTCATTCTGTTAGGTTTTCACTTTTATAAAGTGTTTTCTAAAAGAACGAAACAAAACAAGCTGGAAAATGTCTCATGCATGAAGTGCTTGCTATTGCTGTCAAGTATGAAGGCCTGAATTCAGATCCCCAGTACCCACATAAGAGCCATGCACAATCTGTAAGCCTAGAGCTCAGCTTGCTGGACAGTCAGCTTAGGAGAAACAGCAAAGTTAGCCATAGCCAAGTATCACTGTAATTTAACAAATATTTTTTGATATCTACCAAATGACAGATGATATGTTTTGCCCGCATACACAATAAACAGACACGGTGCTGCAACGCAACATAAAGCAAAACCTGGGGAGCCTAAGGCGGAAGGCAAGACAAGCTGCTGAGATGGATTACTTCAGACAGTGAGGGCTCAAGCCTCTTGGTGCAGTTGAGAATGCCAAGAGGGAACCCACACGGGGCCCAAGTATCCTGAGCAATGAGCTGAGGGCACATACCAGACCAGCCTCAGACGCGGCTGGAGTGTTCAAGGCGAGGGCAGAGATGTCACTGGATAAAGGCAGGCTGAGCCAAAATGCCAAAGGAAAGGACTCGGACTTGAGCAGATGCTAATTAAAAAGCTATTAGAAATGTCTTAATCAAAGACACAAACAAGATTGAAACTACATTTTAAAAACTACTTTGCAGAGAAAGAGGGAGAAGAAAGGGAAGAGGTGGGGGTCGGGATGGGAAGGGAGAGAAGAAGAAAAGTGGGGCAAGTGGCTCCCTAAAGTGACCATGAAAATAAGAAATGGCAATGCCTTAGAGCAGCATTCTCCACCTGAGCACCAACTCTGTCCTCGTGAGGACAGGTCTTTATGAAAAGTAGTTGTGTGTGTAAAAGCAACATGGCTACCCTCTACCGCTCAATGGCAGGCCCCTATTTGCTGAGGCAACTTCAAAGTCCCATGAGGAAAGAAAATAAAATCCCCACACAGTGAGAACTAGGGAAGATGAAAACGGTGAGAGAGCCTGTAATGTACTAGAAGGCACACGGTTCTGGGCTCTGTTCATTAGAAAGAAGACGCAAGGGCATAGAGCAGGAAAAAGGAATCAAGAATAATTAGTAATCAAAATGCTTTCTGTTAAACTAACATTATTCATATTTTCATCAGCTGGAAGAAAGAGCTTTCTAAGATAAACCTAAAGTTACAAAGACTCACTTGGATAAGGGCTTCTTTAAACCTATAAAAACAGATTTGCAGAGTTGACAGATATATTTATAAAGAAATGCACAATTTCCAACAAAATCTACAGAAAAATTATTCTTTACCCACTATGACAGTATTCTGACAGTTTCATTTCAAAATATAGTCATGTGAATTAAAAAAACAAAAACAATGAAAAAGTCCTCTTCTTTATAAATCTTTTGGAACTAAACTCTTAGTTCTTGAGCTCCATAACTAGCAGAGCTGACCATGTTAAACCCTGTACAGTATAAAACATCCTCAAAGGAAGCCC
>JADRCC010237868.1:0-10258 GCA_019843855.1 Hylomyscus alleni
GTGTGTGTGTGTGTGTGTGTGTGTGTGTGTGTGTGTGTGTGTGTGTGCGTGCATGTGGAAGCCAGAACATAACCTCAACTGTCATTCCTCAGGTACCATCCATCATTATTATTATCTGAGACAGACTCTTGCTGCCTGGATCTCATTAAGTAGGCTGGGCTGACTGACCCATGGACCCCAGAGCTTGTGCAGTGGTCAGGATCGATTTTGGGGTTATCCTCAGCTCTGCAATATGTGTCTTAATGACAGTTAGCAGGAGAGGTATGTTTGAATATGTTAGGATGTTTTGTCTGTAATCACATTTCACATCTCTTGGAAAGAGATGTCTTTGCTAACTTCATTTTCTTCCCATTCCTTCTTCAACCCACTCCAAGCCATGTTCAGTCTCATTACCCCACCAACTATCTCTCCGAGTCTCTAGTGACTTCTATATTACTAAGTACAACAGATTTTATTTAATATTTCAGTAGAGTTGAACATTCTCAGTTTTAGAATACTCCCTCCCCTGAATGTAATGACACACTAATCTTGGTTTTTCTCTTATTTACTGAGGCTTCCTTTGTCTCCTTTGAAGGATCAAAATCCTCTGCTTAGTTATTAAATATTGGAATTCTTCAAGGCTCATTAGTCTTCTCTCTTATTCTGTGCTGTCTTTCCCAGCAGTTTCTAAGGCATCAGTTAACTACCTCTGTGCAGATGGCTTATACACTTGTTTCATTGGTGTAGATTCTTCCTCTGAGCGTCAGGCATTAATCCCTGTCAGCTTCCATGATGTCTCAATCTTAAACTCTGGTCAGGAGTAATCATTGATATGTGATTTCATTATTTCTAGAAATTTCTGCCTATAATGATCTTCTCTGATCTCTATTCCTTTACCCTTTTCTCTCCAATATCTCACAACTGATGTTACCTCTTAAATATTTCTCCTGTCTTCACTTTTCTCTTCTATCTGTCGTTGTCATGGGCCAAGTCAACATCAGCTTTTACCACGACTTTCATAATCACCTGCTACCTGGTTGCCTAGCAGGCCATGGTAAGGCTTAGCTCAGATTTCACTTTGTCAAGGTTTTCTCCAATATATGGTAATTCAGAGCCTTAAGTCTTCACCTCTCCTCTCCTCTCCTCTCCTCTCCTCTCCTCTCCTCTCCTCTCCTCTCCTCTCCTCTCCTCTCCTCTCCTCTCCTCTCCTCTCCTCTCCTCTCCTCTCCTTCCATTCTCTCTCTCTTTCTCTCTCTGTCTCTGTCTCTCTTTTTTGTGTACGTGTGGTAGGTACACATTCATGTCTATGAATGTTGAGGTCAGAGTTCTACTTCAGGTGTCATTCCGTAGATGGTCTCCATTTCTTTGTCTGTCTTTCAGTCTATCAGTCTATCAGTCAGTCTGTTATCTATCGGTCTGTCTATCTATCTGTCTGTCTGTCTGTCTATCTATCTATCTTTGAGACAGTGTTTCTTATTAGATTGGCTGGCCAGTGAACTCCGGGGATCTGCCAGTCTCCACGTCCTCAATGATAAGATTACATATATGTGCACACAATTTCTGTCAGCTCTTAGGTGGGTCCCCAATCCAATTCAGAACCTCATGTTTGTGTGGAAAGCACTCTGCTGACTTAGCTGTCTCTCCTGCTGGACTCTGCTCTGCCCCACCTGCCTTGCTCTTATCTTCCTTTCCTTTCCTTTTCCTCAAGTGTTTCCATGTACCCTGCACTGAAGCCTTTGTCTCCTCTGCCTCCTCTCACTCCTAAATTCCTGGCCCATGCCCATACCTGCTTGTCATACCCATCTGACCACCAGGTCTTTCAAAGTAAAAATGTCACAGTCTTTCATTTTACTGTTTCCTAAAATGCCAACATTCAATTTGTTAAGACTCATCCAGTTGTCATGAACATTATCCACCCCCCCAGTTTTGTAGCTTTTATGGTGATCTGCCATATACGTGCAGATTTCACAAATTTTTGCATCTAATAATGTATATTTTATATTAATATAACACCATAATTGAGCAGTGCATTATTTTGATGATCCCTTGTAAGCTAATTAGCAGTGGACCAGAAAACAAAAATCACAGCAGTTCTTTAAAGATGGGAAACATATAAGGAATTGTTAGCTACGAAATGTCGGTTTCTTTCTATGTTTATGTAACTCTTCTGTTGCCGTGATAAAATACTCTTACAAAGTTCGGGAAGGAAGTGTTTATCCTGGGTCATGCTTCAGTGTATGGTCCATCAGGATAGGGGAAGTTAAAGTAGCAGAACTTTGAGGCTGCTGGTCACTTTGCATTCAAAATCAAGAAACAGAGTAGCAAATGCATCATCAACTTGTTCTCTCCATTTTACACAGGTCAGCATCCCAGGGCAGGGAATGATGCCACCTATAGTGGGCAAATGTTCCCACTTCAGGTCATCAAGGTTATTCCCCATAGAAATCCCTGGAATTCCATCTTCCAGATGGTCCCAGACTCTGATAATTAACGTTTATCATCACAACTTCCAACGGAGCAAAAGAAGATTTGGAAGGATGCAGAATAAAAAGGAAAGAATAAACAGTGACCCACAGAATGGAGGGAATGTAAACAAATACTTAAAAGAGCTCATTCAAGGCTAGCGAAATGGCTCGGTGGTTAAGAACACTGGCTGGCTGCTGTTGCTGCTGGGCTGCATTGGCTTACCACCACCTGTAACTTCAGCTCCAGGGAATTTGATGCCTTCTTCTGGACTTAGCAGGCCTTATACTCGTATGTAAACACCACCCCTATAGATACAAAACTAAAAATAAAATCTTAAAAAGGAAGTCTTGCATGGTTAAGATTCAAGTTTCACTGTAGACTGTAGCTGTCACCGATTAATGTGGTAGGGCATAGGGTAGCAAGGAGACTTGCCAAAGAGCATATAGGCTGGAATGAGTTCATAAAAAGGGCCATCATGGCTGAGAAAGGTACTGAAAGGAGCGAATGAGCGTAAACTGGGGTGTGTTCTGCCTGGTGACTGGGTATATGGGTATGCAGTAGGCTATATGGCTGAGTTCAGCAATAGGTACATCAAAGCCTGTTGAATTAGAACTTGAGAGTTGGCTCATAGATGAAAGTACTTGCTGCTCTTGAGCAGGGTTTAAGTTCTGTTCTCAGTATTCAACTCTGGCAACATGTAACTATTTGTACTTCCAGCACCCTCTTCTGGCTTCTGTGGGCATCTACCACCATTTGCATACATACACATAAATATAAACAAAATAAAATATTTTGAAAATAACTGTTTAATCTAGATTTTAATAATGTCATGAGTTTCTTAGACTGCATTAGAAACCAGTTTATAGAGATTATTACTAAAGCCACACATTGATAGAATTTTGCTTAACTGCAAGGCTGAAATTAAACCTCAGAAGTCATCAATATCATTTGGGGAATATGTTTATACAAATAATCATTTTATACACAGATATTACAAACAGATTAAAAATAGAATTGGTTTTGAGGTTACATGTTTTTCTGCCTCTTAAATGTAACAATATTCATTTAATTTCAGTAAAGCAACATAATTTGTCACATTAAAAATTAATGTTAAGCTGAATTGTAATAATTCCACAGCTCCAAATATACTAAATTTAAATGTGGTTTAGGTTTTGTTATTGCATATGAGCTAGAAGCATGTGGAGTTCATACTTAATCTTATATTTTAAAATGCTATTATAATAATAGAAGAGAAAGATTGGTGATCTCAGTAATGTATTTCATTACAAGTGCTTCATATATTACTGAGAATTTCACTATAATCTAGGTTATTTAAAGCACAATATTAGCTTAGAATTTGTTAAAGCTGTAGACTCCTAGCATCTAGCTAGGCCTGTCAAATCAGAAACGTTGAAGTGAGAACCCAACAACCTGAGATTTGATGGATTCTTGTTCACCCTGTACATGTTCAAGCTTAAAAAAAAAAAAGTAGTTTACATTCTGGCAGTGCCAGTTAGTGGATTAAAGAGTAGAAAGAATACATAATGTTGGGAGAGAGATGTGTTGGGAGGATCTGGGAAGATTTGGAGGGGAAAGGACAGGATCAAAGCACAACATAGCAGAAGGGGTAGAGAGAATGCTAGAGGCAGAAGGTGGGGAGGGCATCTGTAAAATTCTGTTCTCTATCTCATAGGGTTCTTGCACATGTGAGCTCACTGCAGCTGTGGTTACCTACATAAGACATGCACAAGAACAAACCAGTTAACTATTACAGCATGGGACTGTGGGGCATTCCCAAGGCCCTGTCTGAGTTGAGGAGCTCCTAGCAGTTGATGGCTGTTGGGGAGGGAGAGTCAGTTTTCTTTAATCGTGTGGTCACAGAGAGGTTTCCCATGCTGCAGTGGATTACTGTATACCCATGTGCACATGGGCTGCATTCACTGGACTCAGTGGCTTAGATAATAAATAAAATTATAAAGGGACATGAAGCTGGAGAGGAGATGTGCTTGGGGATTCCCGTGTGAAGCTGGAAGTGTGTGCTGGGGCAATAGGTGGATGTGATAAAGACACATTTTATACATAAATGTACTCATTAAAAGTTATGTTCATCCTCTTTCCCCCCTCCTCTCACCCTCCCAGTCACCTCAGTTTTGCTGTCAGCATAAGCACTCTCTATTGACTAAGGAATTAATTATGTCACTCAATGTCATAGTCTTTCCTAGTTCCACCCATTTACTTGCAAATTTCATGATTCTGTAGTTTTTTTTACAGCAGAATAATATTCCACCATGTATATTCACTACATTTTAATTACCTATTTGTTGAGGAAGGAAATTCGGGTTGTTTCCTTTTCCTATTTATTGTAAATAGGACAGCTATGAATATTACTAAGCAATCATCCGTGGAGTACTATGTCAACAAAGAGGCTGTCGCCTTCAGAATTAGAGGAGAGATCGTGGAGCAGGTTGGAGGGAGAAAGTAGATGGGAGAAGGTGACATAATTCTATTTTAATTAGAAATATTAAATATTAAAATATATTGACTTATAGTGGGTACCATAACTGTGTAGTAACATCTGTTTCTTCCCTCAATGAATGACATGAACTAGGTTAGTAGAGTATTATTCATTACTGAAAAATAATTACACATGCTTTTAATGTTTGAGAATGAATCCATCTTGGCAGATGATCCTGTTTACCAGTTTTGTGGTATCTGGTAGAAAGGCCCTGTCTTTGGGAATGATGTTGAGGAGAAACAGGTAGAGTCTTATGTTGGCTGGACACTAATAGCCGCAGTCAACTTCATGGAACTTTAGTGGCAATGACTTGAATAGGTACTAGGGTCCACTAGTGGTATATCCATGGAGACAATGATGTCATCCCTGGACTTGTCTAGAGTTGATTCTGACTGTGGCCTTGGCTGCTTAGATTTCCTATTTTTCATCTATTTTGTATGCATAAGTTCCCAGGCATTTAGCAAAGTCTGTCACATTCTCCGGATCTATTTATATCCATCCATTCATCCTTTGTTTCTTGTTCTTTTTTTTTTTTTTTTCAAAAGTTAGTCACTTACAGTTTCTCAGGCTCAACACTAAGAAGCTGACCTCCATATTGTTGTTCGTCCCAAGGGACTGCAAACCCTTCAACTCCATTGGTCCTTTCTCTAACTCCTTCATTGGGGACCCTGTACTCAGTTCAATGGATGACTGTGAGCCTCTACTTCTGCATTAGTCAGGTACTGTCAGAACCTCTCAGGAGACAGCTATATCAGGCTGGAGTGCCTTTCCTTCAGTCTCTGCTCCATAGTTAGTCTCTGCAACTCCTTGCGTGGGTATTTTGTTCCCCCTTTTAAGAAGGAATGAAATGGCCCTATGAAGGTTCTGTGCCCCAGTGTAGGGGAATGACAGGGCTGATAAGTGGGAGAGGGTGGGATGGCAGGCATGGGGAGGGGGGAGGCAACAGGGGTTTGTTCTTGTTGTTTTTGTCTGTCTGTTTGTTTGTTTTTTGGAGGTGAAACTGGGAAAGGAGAAATCATATGACATGTAAATAAAGAAAATATCTAATAAAAATATATAAAACAAACAAAAGAAAGAAAATAAATCCTTAAGCAGTCAAAAAAAAAAAAAAAAAGAAGCTGACCTCCTTTCTAGAGTCAGCTTCTCATCACCTTCTTTCCATATGAACCTAATGACGTCACAACAATCCCAGAGCAATAACCACCTCGCAAATGCATCATCTCACTTTGAACCAATCACTGTCTCCAACATATCACCTCATCCCACACTATTTTATCTTTATTTATGATGTTTTGTGTATGTGTATGTGAAAGTACTCCACCTATAGTGTTGGGTAAAATCCTATTTGTGCTCTTCAAGTTTTAATAATCATTGCAAGTATTAATTTCTTATAGTCTATCATTAGATATCAATTGGTGTCCTCCTTATATTCAAAAAAGACTGTTGAGATAAAACTACTCAGTTGTCTAGAAAAATAATTCATTGAAAAAACTAGAATCTCTTTTAGTTAGTAAACTAGTAGGACCAAGCCTGGTCTATCATTTTGTAACTGATACTGACTGATACCCACTTGAGTATTTATATAACAGAGACTCTGCGATTGGATAGAAGATAATTTTTGAGCATTATGACTTGAGGATAAAGATTATTATAAATGGAAACAATGTATGGATAAATCCATAAGGTCAATTTGTATAATATACAGGCTAATTTTTAGATGCTGGTGGACCTGTTAGGATGTAGGTACCCGCTCTTATCGGTGTAGAGGTCATATAATTTTTGACTCTGTCAACAGACAGGCACCATAGACAAAGAGACTTCAATTCCCTCAGCTCCTCATTTATGACAACTCCTATTTATCTACTCTTCTTGACACAAAAACGAAACAGAGTTTTAATGACTGGCATGACTCAAACTGCACTACCAAGATTGAAGCTAAAGTATAAAGAGAATTTTAAAGACAGGATAAACTCTGGACCCATGAACTTTAGGAACTCTGGAACCCACCAGCTCTGATTTTTACCACCTGGAAAATTCGTGGCATAGACACAGTTAGATGATGTATTTGTGATGGTCCGACATAGACTAAGATACCATGATGATTAGTTCTAATTGTCACTTTGTCATACTCTACAATCACCTGGGCAGAGTTTCAAGGAGGGATTGGCTAGATTAGGTTGGCCTGTGGGCATGTGTGTGTGGGAGAGCGCCTTGATTCTGTCAATTGATTGAAAAAATCCAGCTCACCCTGGGCAAAACCATTCCCTATGTTTGGTTCCTGGACTGTAGAAGAGTTGGGGAGAAAGGAAAATGTGCAGACATTCATTCTCTTCCTGCTGTTGGCTATGTCATTATCCCCCCAAGCTTCTGCCACTGTGACTTTTCCACTGTGTGAACTAAACCTCAGAACCATGAGCCAAAACCATTTCTCCTCAGGTTGCTTATTATCAGACTTATTTTACCAAAGGACAAAAAAACAAAACAACAGGACAAAAAACTAGGACATATGTCATTGGTGGACTTAGGATTTGTCATCTTAACTTACCAATATTGACGACAATACATGACTGTTAATAGAGCTCCCAGGGACTCAACCACCAACCAAGGACTATGCATGGTGGGACTGATTGTTCTGGCAGCATGTGTATAGTAGAGGATTGCAAAGTCAATCATCAATGGGAGGAGAGGCCCTTGGCCCTGTGAAGATTCTGTGCCCCAGTGTAGGGGAATGCCAGGGCCAATAAGTGGGAGAGGGTGGGGTGGCAGGCATGGGGAGGGGGGAGGCAACAGGGATTTGTTCTTGTTTTTGTTTGTTTGTTTGTTTGTTTGTTTTTTGGAGGGGAAACTGGGAAAGGAGAAATCATATGACATGTAAATAAAGAAAATATCTAAAAAAGCAATTTTTAAAACATTACTTGTAGACAAAAGGACTTTGAGATTCATATAGCATACACACCCACACATCTATTTCCTAATCATCTCTGAAAATTGTGTATGGTTCCTGATAGCAGTGACACCCCTTGGGGGTAGCCACAATGTGACTTTTATGGCTTTTTTGTATTAAGCACCTACTATATGTGAGTCATGTCATTTTAAAGATATATTTTTATTAATTCATTGAGAATTAATAAAATACATGCATACAGTGTATTTTGATCATATTAACTCAAACTCCTCTCTCCAGCTCCTCCCTGATCCACCCCTACTCCCCTCCTATCTGTCCCAATGTTGTGTTTTCCTTTCTTTTTATTTTTATACGCCATAGAGTTCAGTTCATGTTGCTCACATACACCTTGGTGTGAAGGTCTCCAATAGCATGGCCAAGATATCAGTACCATATCCTTAAAGAAAACTGACTCTTATTCTTCTGGAGTCATCACCTGTCCTTAGCTCACCGGCCAGGAGTGGTGGCCTCATGAGCCTCCTCCCCATGTTGTGAGGTTGACTAAGTTGATCTTGTGTGAATTCTTTGTGCATACAGCTGCAGTTGCTGTGAGAGCATGGGTTTATCAGTCATGTCATGTTTCACAGAAGACACTGTTTCACAACAGTACTGTGTCTCTGACAGTGTATCTTCCACTCTTCCACGGTGCTCCCTGATTCTTGGGGAAAAGGTATGTAATATAGTCCCATTTGTGACTGAGTGCTCTTCTGTCGGCCATGTCTCCCAATGTTCTACATATCATGGCTCCACAATGGGGGAACCTGATGATTTTATCCTTACCCCAGGACACACTACATCTCCACAAAGAAAGTCAATAAGTTATTCATACCACCCACTGCCTGGGTTGAGCTGAAATTCTAGCCAGAGGGTGTATAACAGAGGGCCTAGGCTCAGTGAAGGGCAACTTGTCAACGAGTACAGTAATACAGAGGCCCTTCATCAGGGCCCACTGCCTCCACTCTTGTTCTCAACAGACATAAAGCTTGAAGAACTCTCACCAAAAGGCTGATGTCAGACCGTCAGCATCTCAGTAACAACATTATCCTTACCCCTTCTAGCAATGAGCTTGACTCTAGGACAAATAAATGGGCACGTGATAAATGGTGCAGATGAAGAAATCTATGCATGAGAAGACAGAGAGCAGGAAAGGCAATGCATGCTTAGTGCTGGATCAATACTGAAGGGAGGAAATAGGAGACTAAGTATTCCAATGTGGAGGATCCCTACAGGCCACGGTAGTTAGAGAAAGCCTGAAGGAAGGGGCAGAGCTTGTTGGATCTTGGCAATAATCATTGGGGGCAGAGGAACAGCACCAAAGATGATGTTAGAGATCAATGCATGACCAAAGTGCTTCTTAGAGAGTGGGTTGAAGATCATGGATGGAGACAGCCATGAAGGTCTGGCATCTGAGATGAGATGTCTATCTAGAGCTTATCCTGGGGGAATGGAACTTACAGAAGGACCGAGGAAAAAGATGACCAGAGGAGAGATAGGCGAGGTGGACTCCTAATGACTGAGTAGACTAAGCTCACTGTGACTATGTCCCTGGCAGCTCTCTCCAGCACAACTTTACTGCTCTCTCGTTGATCTGTGAGCGTCTCTAACTCATGGTGATTAGTTCTGTTTTTCTCTTTGATGCTTGGTGGTACAAAAGAGAAACATTTCACTACTTGTTTTGCTACCATGGTTACTATAACACCCTATTTCTCCGATGTCTGTGTTTCCTAAACTCTATAGGTGACTAGGCACTCCCCCCAAACAATCTTATGTAGCTCAGGATGATATCGAATTCACTGTGTGGTAGAAGATGACCTTGGCATTCTTATCCTTCTGCCTCTACTTCCCAAGGTATAGGATTAATATCCTGCTACCATGCCGGTTCTATAATTGTAGAGATTGAATCCAGAGTTTCATGCATGTCAGACAAGCACCCTCTCAGCCGAGCTATGGACCTACTACCCTCTAGCACTGTTTTTCTTGCATGACACAGCTACTCCCAAGAAGAAGCAGGAGGCTACCTCCCCTCCTTTTCTCCTCTGGAGTCTTCCTTACTGAACACCTTGTGAAACAAGGCTTGGAGCTTCTAATCGTAGCTCTTAGACCTGTGACTGAATCCAGGTCTGAACTTAGTATCTGAGCTAACCACTACTTGCACTCCTAATTACAGTGATTTCTAAGAACCTTTTGGGGAAAAAAATAAAAGCTTTCAAAGAATCCCACACAAATTGACTCCTGGCAGTTCCGCTGAGCTGTCCATCAAATGTGCTCAGATCTAGGTGTTTCACAATCCACCCTAGGGGGGGTAGTAGAGGGGAGGAGAGAGAGAGAGAGAGAGAGAGAGAGAGAGAGAGAGA